>JTDE01001758.1:0-36927 GCA_014338405.1 Paragonimus skrjabini miyazakii | reverse complement strand
GGGGAAAAATAGGGAATGCAAACGGTGGGGACGAATTTTCTCAGTTCGTGGATAAACAAGTTTACAATTCTATTCTTGTGTTCCTGTCCCTAGTGACTTCAATCGTCCACCTGTGTTTTAGCATAGGGAACGGTTTGGTATAACTCGTAAGGTAGGGCAGCTGTATGGAGCAGTTATAAGTGTGTAAGCGTTGAGTACAGTTTGGCATAACTCGTAAGGTAGGGCGAATGGACGGAGCAGTTATAAATGTCTAATCATTGGGTACAGTTCGGCATGACTCATAAAGTAGGGCAGATGGACGGAACAAATATAGGTGTGTAAGCATGGAGCACAGTTTGGCATATTTTAAGTCAACTGGTCGGAGCAGCTATTAAGGTGAATAATTGGGCGTTGATCATAGCTTAAGTGAACTTGACGGAGCGGTTAGTAGTGCGAATGCATACTGCATGCTTAGGCATTGATCATAGTTTATGTCAACTGGCGGGAGTAACGAATAATGTGAACGCATACTGCGTAGCTGAGTGGTGCTCATGGTTTAAGTCAACTGCACGGAGCAGCTACTAGTGTGAATGCGTACTACATACCCAGGCGTTGGTCATGGTTTAAGTCAACCGGACGGAGCAGCTACCAATATCAGCGCAATACATATGAATCGGAATAACCAACGCGTGCAATAATGTAGAAGTATGTTATATTATTTGAATGGAATAGTCAGAAGACACAACTTACGATATGAATTCATTTCGCACACTCTCGACAATCGTAAACGTGTGACTAACATGAAAACAAAACAAAACAAGACTTAAATAAAACGGTCAAAAGTACAAATTAGGCTGGATCGTGAATGGCACTTACGGTCAAACCCACGGTAAACGAAGGTTGAAAGTCAGTTGTTTTTGTGCACATAGGACCGGTTGTTGACGGTTGATCAACAAAGCTTCAATACACTTGAGAAGTTGTAAGTTGTGAGCGTTCATCAAGATCTTGAACGAGATTGCGGTGTTGACACCGTGACCTGTAGTCGATAAGTGCCTCGCAATGGATGAAGCGTCGTTACGTCCTCGTTGAGTGTCACTCATTGACGGGTTAGACATTGCAACTATCAACCAGTTTGGGATGTGCTCGTTGGCCCTGGTTTCAAGCATCCTTTCTGTTCTACCAATGTACGTGTTTCCGCAACTGCAGGAAAACTGATAGATGCAGTGACTGGTAGAAAACATAGGGGTTTGCTTTTTGACCGGGGGTAGACGTAACCTAAGGGTTTGTGAGAGCAGGATAGGCTTTGCTGCATTATACACCCGTTTTAGCGCGGCGCTGATCATCTTACCAAAGGTGTTCAACAGACTATCTCCTTTGAAGAGGAGTTTGATGTAAACATCTTTTTTGGGGACGTCCAAAGTTGTATTTTTTGCAGGAGTAAATTTGCTCCACATCTGAATGAAACGTTCGGGGAAATTGTTAGCACAAAGCGCTTCATACAACAAAGTTTGCTCGACTCGTAATCTGTCTTGGGAGCATATTCTTGATGCTCTGTAAAACAGTGTGCGTACTAAACATCTTTTGTATGCATCAGGAGCAAAACTCATAAAATTCACATATTGTCCCGTCCATGTTGGCTTATGGTACACAGAACGTTCGATAGAACCGTCCTAACTGCGCCCAACCAGGATGTCCAAGAAGGGCAAACTGTTCTCACCCTCGTACTCAACTGTGACTGACAGATTGAAGTGGACAGAGTTAAACGCTTGAGCCGCTTCTCCCAGTTGACTTAACCTATGATAAACGTTTAAGCATGTCCTATGTATTCATGCTAGTAACTTCTCCGTCCAGTTCACTCAAGCTATGATCAACGTCTAAGCATGTCTCGTGTATTCATGTCAGTGACTGTTCCGTCCGGTTGACTTAACTTATGATCGACGCCCGGGTATGTAGTATGCGTCCAAACTGGTAGCTGCTCCATCCAGTACACTTAACCTATGATCAACGTTCAAGCATATCACATGTACTCATGTTAGAAGCTGCCCCGTTCAGTCCACTGAAACTATGATCAACGTCTAAGTATGTTGCATGCATTCATGCTAGTAGCAGCTCCGTCCAGTTAACTTAAGCTATGATCAACGTTTAATTATGTAGTATGCGTTCACACAAGTGCCTCCCCTGTCCAGTTCACTTAACCTATGATCAACGTTGACAAGCAGAAATCGGGAGAATTCAGAATATACATGTATTTCGACAGTTGGGCATAAATTGTGATGATTTCCTTTAGTTCTGGTCAAAAATGAGATGGCATACTGGCAGCTGTCAGTGAAGTCTGTAGCCGGCGAAACCATAGACCAACTGTCATCGGAATCATAATCATCCATGATACGAAGATAGGAGGGTTGTAGCTGAAGTGGTAGAAGTGAGAGTCAATGTTTTCGTCGGATAAATAATGGATATCAAATTTGGTCATTATCTTTCAGACAAATGAGCACTGACTCGTGTACACGTGGCGAGCTATATTCAAGAATAGTCAATAGTCAATAAACAAAACATTACGCACGTCGTTACTGATAAAGTGGGACGTGTTATCCACGTTTACACTATGCCATAGGTAGAAACAACCAGGTGAAAAAGTAGACCCTTTTTCACTGGAAATACTACAAAAGAATCAAGCCGAACATATAATTCAGGTGAATAATTAAGCAGCGGCCGTGGCGGCATAGCTTTAATTAGGAATTACTGTGATAATTCGTGTACAATGTAATGTAAACGCAACGTGGTCGAGGATTATAAATTCAATCATATCTACAAAACCGCGAGGAATTGAACGTTTCTGCCAGATAGGTCATGTATTGTACCACGGAAATTCCGATGGAGGCATTTTTAGAACGTAAGATCAATTAGGAAAGTCAACATGATGCTTTGGTCGAAAAAACTGTCGACACATTTTTTTCAACAAAAGTGCAAATATGGATCATGTTTACGTATAGCCGATTTTCCTCATTGCAACGCTTTTATTAAACTCCGCAAGATATGTATATTTGCCCCGCAATATGCGTTTTAATATTTCATGAAAAATTTGAAAAATCTATTTTCGCGCCTAAATGGCTGTTTTTAACTCGCTTCAGCCTTGAATCTCCATTCCGGCGAATTGCTGGAAGTGTTATTTAATACCATTTTTCAGCAGTTCACCGTGTTTCCATTCCAGCGTACATCCGGATTTTATGGAAAAGTTAACAACAGTGTTACCAACGAGTGGTGAATCATGGTGAATTGTCCTACGTTGAATTAGGTTATAGGCGTCTCTCACGTTTGTAATATTATAAAAAGCTTGGTACTCATGTTTCAACAACAGTTCGATTATTGAAATTATAATCACGCTTTCCGGCTTAATCACGCCAAAATTGAAATAAAAGCATGTGTTTCCACGTCTATGACGTCAATTTTCATTATAATTTACCTTCATATTTCCGGAATAACGTAGAATGCGGCTCTGCGTTATTTTTCCATTAATCCCCATGTTACTAAACAACCGCACATTTCTTGTTTACGTCTTCGGAAGATTGAAACAAAGAAATCACTGGGAAACAGATTTTTAAGATTTTAGATTGTGCAACATATCACAAATTTTCCACAGCCGTAATGGCTACGAATAATTTTTAACTAGAAGATAACGGAGATATTCACGTTCTACCGATTACACACAGCGTAACTAACAGGTTACACGATGAGACCTTTAGCCGGAATAGAGAGGTAATGACGTCAAAACTATTCGGGTAAAAAAAAATTCCCAAGGAAAAATAAATACATAGTACGACGAGCACATGCCTCCATTCCGAAGGCTATAAAATTGGTCCCTCTTATTGCTCAGAAATTTACGTCAGACTATCTCAGTAATAGTGCGTTCATGTGCCGTCATTGCGCAATCGAAGACTTCAAATGGATTGAGGTGTACCTTATCATATCCTTCGTTCTTATCTCTGTTTTTTCCGAAATGACAGTAAGCCGTCATGTGAGCACGCAGTCTGCAAACCCTCCTTTCAGTGTGCTGGAAGAGCAGTATTGCCTTTCTCAGTACTGCACAATTAGAGTGTCACAGAACTGTCGCAGTTCATATAAGTGTAACATACATAGCTCAGGTACCACATGCATACTATTGGTTGTTCAAAATGATTGTGTACGGATGTGTATGTATGCGTGATCAACTCAGTACGGTTGTCTCCATTTTAATAACGAACATGCACGCGAATTGTTTTCTGGTGCTCATTCTTTTTCCTTGTCTTTACGTACAAACCTGACACTGCTTTGTAGGTTACGGGTATCAGTCAGACGAAGCCTGATAAAGGATCTTCACAATCGAAGTGCTGGAAGCTGTTGCCTACCAGTACAAGAAACTGGACTACCAAGCTGCTAGCCTCCACGTCCTGTGGACTGAACTGAACTAAAGTGTTGAAGGCCTCGGGCTTATCGACGCAAGAATCTGGACATTCTGGCTCCTGGCCGTCACCTGTCCTGAGGACTGAATTGAACTGAACTGAAAAATCTGAGGTCAAGTTGCGTGGTTAAATTTTTACAGCGTGGTGTTTTCTTTTCCAAATTTGAGGACAAAACGAGTTTGGGGAGCTAAATCAACATTTGCTCCCTCAATAAATCTGACAATTTCTGTGTTCGATCAACTGGTGGCACACTTTCTCCCCCAGATTATCGGAAGATGACGCTCGCCGTTGTGAAGGAGTCTTCACCGTGCCTCCAGTGTGGAAGGGGCATCGGAAAACGGAGTCAAGCCTTGCAGCGTGGCATTTGCGATGGGTGGTTGCACCGTACCTGAGCTTCAGTCACCGCGGAGCTGTACAGTTGCCTCAAGAGTCGTTCGGATCGGTTTAAATTTTGTTGCCTGAAGTGTTGCCTTGCAGGTGTTAGATTGGGTCCTTCTCACCGTTCACTATCCATAATTGCGATGAACGATACACGTGTATTGCCGGATAAAGGGATGTGTAGTGCACCGGCAGAAGCGATTGTAGAACTGCAGCTGTGCGCGGGTACTCCACCGTCTTCTGGACGGTCATTCGCTGACGTGGTTGCGAAGGGCACGGAAGACAAGGTTGCAATAATCTCAAAAGATGTAGGTGTCAAGGTCCTGGAGCATGTGGTTGTGAGAGCCTTGAAGTACCCAGCCGCACCGAGGAAGGAGAAACCGGAGTTCGACACCAACGAAAGAACAATCCAAAGATGGTCACATCCGCCTCGAGACCCACAGTCGCAGCGGTTACATGTGCCCAAAGTGGTCATGCGTACCCCACCGCAAGCATTTAGAAGGAGGAAGCTCGACCAAGATCTACGAAAGTACACCCACCACGTGATCAGTGTGTGATAATATTTAACATTCTTGAGGTTACTACCTAAACTTCCCAGTCAAGGTTGGATCACGACGTTGCCGCTTTTCGTGATTTGCTCATTAAGATGTACACAACTGAGGAGGAAGATGCAGCTGCTTTAGTAACAGTACGTTCAGCATTTTGCCTTGGTCGAAAGGCGGATGATACCAATGCGTTACGGCGACCACTAAGAGTGGTTTTGGGAATGCATTGGAAGCTCGCCTGCTCTTGCAGCGGTCGTCAAAGGTGCGCTGTGTGGACGTCCGCATAGCGAGAGACCTAGCCCCAGAGGATCGTGAACGACTGAAGGCTGCCCTAAAGGAACTGCACGGTAGAACAGACAAGATGGAGCTCGATTCGGTCATTCAGAAGTTTCAGGCCAAGCGGGGAAGGCCTCAAGTTTGTTGGAAGCCCATTGTGCTCCCCCTGTTTCCCCTAGGCAAGGTGGTGCGGCGGAGCCTTCAGCAAGACTACCCACCACTCTTCCCCAGTCCCTGGAAGTGGAAGCAAGCTTAGATCGGACGAGAGTGGTGTACTCAAACGTACGGAGCCTCCTAAACAAGCTGAATGAGGTAGAGCACTGAGTTGGCATTAATAACCCCGAAAGTCATGGCCCTTGCTGAGACGTGGGTGTCAGAGGATATGATGGACGCTGAAATCTCCCTCCCCGGATATACCCTCATCCGCTCGGACCGCTCCAGTATTAGTGATCGACAAGCAGGAGGGGTGATGCTTTTTATTTGTGATAACATTCCCGCCACTCTCATGTTAGCCAGAGCCAAGGACGATAGTACATAGAGGGACTATGGTGCAAGATAAAGTTAACACCAAACAGCTCTACCATGGTCGGTGTTATATATCGCTCTCCTGGACCGTTTCCACCTCAACTGTTAGACGATTTAAGGATGTTTGTAGCAAGTAACCACTGCATGATATTGGGGGGTTTCAGCGCACCCCACATCAACTGGAGAACACTAGCCTGCACCAGTGGTTCAGACCGTTTTTCAGAGACACTGCTTTGGCTAGTCGTAGACGAGCTGTGCTTGTACCAGCATGTGGAAGCACCCACACGGTTACAGGCTCAATGCCGCTCTAGGTTGGATCTGGTGTTTTACGCATTGGAGTCCGACATCAACCGTGTTGACATCTTGCCCCCAATATGGAGGAGTGACCATGCGCTATTGGATGTATGGCGGGCAAAAGGTGAACTGCGGGCAACACCTACCCCGGTTCGACGGAATATCTGGAGGATTCCGTTCGGAGTTACGAGAGAGGCTGCGCGCGAATACGACTGGAGCGGCAGTACATAAACGGTTGATGGGCGTTGGTGCAAAGTCAGATATAAACTGCTGGCTCTCGTGGAACGGTTCGCACCGTTATCTCATGGTTGTTCCCACTCTAAGAGGCCACCGTGGTTCGATGTCGAATTGCGTACTATCCTCAGGCGCAGACACCGATAGTGGATGAACTACCGGGCTGGTCATGGTGCCTACGATGCTTACCAAAAGACACGGAACGAATGTAACGCCACGAAGATAAGAAAGAGTCAGCAATTCCAGGAGAGTCTGGCCGTGGAATCGGCCACAGTACCCAAGAGGCTCTGAGCATACATCCGCCGGCGGACCAGAACTAAGGCGGTAATCTCGGCACTGATAGATCAGAGCGGAAACGAGGAGGTTGAGGACTGGGATAAAGCTCAGCTACTGGCTAGGCATTATGCTTCCGTTTACCCCCAGGATACTAGTAAATCTGCCTTGCCTGATGACATTAGACCATGCCTGATCGAAACGCTATTTAGCGTTGAAGAGGTGAAGCGCGAGCTTAGATCGATCGATGTCAGTAAGTCCCCGGACCGGATAACATCCACCCTTTATTGATGCGTGAAATGGCGATAGAATTGGCTGTGCCACTGACTGACCTGTACCAGCAGTCCGTGAACGAAGGTAAACTGCCAATGGAGTGGAAACGAGCAGTGATTGCACCTGTGTACAATGGAGGAGGGCGATCGGAAGCTGTCAACTACAGACCAGTATCCTTGACTTGCGTACTTGGTAAAGTGATGCAGCGGCTGATTGCCCGTCGTCTCCAGGGGCATATGGACCAACTCTCGACGCCCAGAGAGAAACAGCACTGTTTCCGGATTGTCAGAGAGCGATGGGTGGGGGCGAGAGCAGAAGGCAGGACTCTGGACGTAGTGTTTCTCGACTTCAGCAAGGCGTTCGACGGAGTGCCGCACAGTCATTTGCTCACCAGGTTGTTGGCGTACTCTGTCAGCTTGCCTATAACTAATTGGATAGCAGACTTCCTGTAGTGAGGGTCAGTCAAAAATTATCGGAATGGCTGCCTGCCCCAAGTGGTGTGCCACAAGGGTCAGTGCCCGGGCCCTTGCTGTTTCTGGTCTTTATCAATGATCTATTGGACCAGTTGTAGTCGCCTGCTCTCGTCTTCGCGGATGGCATGAAAGTGTGGAGGGCAGTCTCTTCAGACGAGGATAGCAATATACTGTAAAAGGACTTATATAGGATTTCAACATGGGCGGTGCAATGGAGCTTGCCCCTAAACCCGGAAAAATGCTCCTTCATGCACCTGGGAGATATCACGGATGTCAAGGCCTATCATGTTGGAGCTCACTTATTGACACAGCGTAATACAGAACGTGACCTCGGGGTGTTAGTGTCTGACACCCTCAAAACGCAGGCTCACAAAACACAAGCTTGTGTCGAAGCTAGGAGAGCGCTTGAGGCTATCCGTCGATCATTTGCTAAGGTGTCCAAGGAGGCCCTTTGCCTAACCTTCTCATCTCATGTTCGTCCGAGATTAGAGTACGGCCACGCCGCAGTGTTACCCTGTACACAAAGTGAGGTATCTCAACTTGAAAGAGTACAGAGGGCAGCCACACGCATGGTTGTTGGGATGAGGGGCCTCTCCTATAACCGGCGGTTAGTGCACCTGAACATGTACCCTCAGAGTTACCGGCGGCTCCGCGGTGACCTGATTGTGATACACCGCATTTTGCGAGGTGACATGGGTGAAGAGCTCAGAGTAAACTTCCCCCTCCGAAATAAGCACAGGTTCCGGGGGTCATCCATTCACGATTCTCGAACAACGATCGGGACGACTTCATGCCGTATTTCGACTGTCACGATGAGCCGTTAATAACTGGAATGCGCTACTAGCTCAGTGATGTAGCACCCAATGATGTGGGCTTCAAGCGGCTCCTAGATGAACATATGATGCGCCCTGGAAGAAAGAGGTTAGCTAACTCTGCTTACTCCGGTGTCGGGACGCTCAGTGAAGAGGCTTACACAATCAGCGACTCCTGCCTTCTATCAATGAACAGTGAACGGGAAAGAACCAATGAGAACACGGACAGGGCAGACTCCGGATAGGCAATGTATTTGGCCAATACACGCTTTAAGAATTTATGAGAGAAACTGGTCGGTATTTCTAGGAGATCATTGACCTTGTGGTCGCGTAAGCGCGGGGATGAACATTTAAATTTCACGCCGATGCAAATTTTAGTAACGGCCTGAGATGTCGGATTTCTGACAGCAGCCGTTTTGTTATCATTTATAAATGATTGCCTATAAGTGTCTCGTATTTGGTTTTTCAAGTGTGTAGGCATCTTAAAAGCGAATTACCGCACGGTAACCCAACGTTGACTGAGAGTTGGGTTCCATTAACTGGTCATAAATTAAGTTGTCTAAGCCAGACAAATATCTTGCCGGTAATATGCCCCAAGTCTCTTATCCTTGCCTTACCACAGCTTAAGCTGTGTGGCAAAACGGTGGTGGCCGGGATTCAATGCGACATATTCGGTAGATGGTGTCATCAATTGTGTGCATGCATAACATATTGCAACCGTGTTTTCGTGCTTGTTTGTTCTCTACGCATGATTCTGTGTACGCGTGCCATAGGAGGCCTGATACAAAATCAGTGCTACTTTTTTCAGTCGTGCAATTAATCGCACACAACGAATGCATGCTGTTTCCCTAACGACTCATTATTTCGTTCTTCGATGTCGTTTAACCCGAACCTCTTCGGGCGTTGTTTAACGCACTCGAAGGTTCCACGCACTTTTCGCTTGACGCGCTTTTGAGTGCCGCCGAGTGGACTGTGGCCCACCTCACATTTCTTTTCTTGTCTCTTTTGGTTGCTGCTGTTGTTCCCAGACTAGGCTAGAGCTGACCACCTATCACATTTCCAAACATTGCTGGAAATATACGGTTTGTTTCCAAACCCTGCTGTGTTCTCTAGTTCGATGCCTGTTGGGACTACGTTTCGATTGCTCTTCAGGAAAGGCGTATTAAATTGCTAGTGGGCGAAGGTTTAGCGCATGCCCATTTGTCCACTACAAGAACTATATAAACCGTACGGCAAATTTTCTGATATGTACTGAGTCTGTGTGGAATGCAGGACCAGAGGAAGAAAGTCGCTTAGTCTTTGAGATAGATGGGTGCTCCACACAACTCCAATTTCAGTGCCCGTTCCTCAACCCAAACTACCTACCAACCTCGAAATTCTGCCCCTGCGAACACCGTGATTAAACAACACGGAACCTCGAGAATTGGTGTGCGCACTCCTACGGTTTACTGTAAACACCCCGTACGCTCCACACCGGAAGAGAGCTCACTTGTGCGCTCAGCGCCACTTACGCCCTAAGAATCACACCTTTGTGTCCTCAAAACTTCAAAAGGGCATTGAGGCAGCTCAGGGATCACAAAAGCCAACTACAAGTAAGGCTCCTAGACCTTGGAAACCAATAATTTTGACGCCAAATGGGCATATGAAGATTGCAGAGCGCCCCTAAATGATCGCGTGCACCTAAGCTCGACTAACGTCGATGCGGTGCTCACACGGATAGCGCAACACGAGGCACATCTGCGTAACGTCACGACGACTCTACAAAAACATATTAACGTACTTAGACAATTACAAAGTTCCTATGAGACCACCCTGAAAAGAGACGGGAACATAATTATTCACGCCCCCGAACCGGTCATACAGGATCCTAAACATAGATCCTCGGAAAGACAATTAATTCTAAGCGAAACGCTGGACTTCCCGCAGCGACGAAATGGCGCTGAGCGCACAGACTCGGTAAGTGCACTGTAACTAGTACACAGACGAACGGTCCCGGACCACTCCTAGTCGAATTTTGAGACCGCAACATACGAGATCTAATGCTAACTAAAGCTGACACGATAGCTCAGAGGACGCCCGGCATAAAGGTAGCAAGAGACAGCCATGCACCACAAATCTGACTCATATGTGACGATGCCATCATCATCATCATAGCAGCCATGAGCCTGACGAAAAGGTACTGTGACTCGGGCCGCCGTCCACCTCAACAGTGACGTGGAATATACCAGAAGAAAGCGTTACTAAGAAGGTTGAAAATTGTTAAAAGAAGACTAAGCGGAAGAACTAGAAGTGGTATGGATGCAGGCGCGCCGTTGACTGCGACACATTGCCATCTCAGATAGCGTCTCTAACCAGCGGATTGAGTGATCACGAGGACCCCATCCAGGCAGGCAACACCTACCCACTTTGCTCAATGGAACAGTCAGGGTCTTCAAATTTCGTGACCACGTTGTTGGTTGACCACCACGTGGTTTGACCCAACTGTTGGTGGCCTCAGTATGTAATGCCCGGTACGGTAAACGCCCAGCTGGCATACGAAGTACGTGACCCAACCATCGCAAACTGTGCGCCGTGATTAGTTGACCAATTGATCGTGCATCCCGAGCGTTCCAGAATACGCGTCGGCGAACGGCCACATTGCTCACACGATCAGTCCACCTAATATGGGCTAATTGGCGAAGACAACGATGGTCAAACACAGCAGGCCTGTTGATATCTTCCTTGTGAACAGGCCACGTTTCCGAACCATAGAGCAACATGTAACACACACAAGCATTATGTACCCTTCCTTTCAGCGACAACCGAAAGTCTTTCCGACGCCACAGATGACGCAGTTTGGCAAAGGCGACTCGTACCTTTGCTATCCTCGCTGATATCTCATCACCAATGTTACAAGCTGACGAGATAGTGCTACCCAAGTATGTGAAATTGTCCACAGTTTCAAGCGGATTACCCGCAATGAAGAAAGTAGGAGTGAAAATGCCCCAGTCTTGAAGCAGCACTATGAACTTCGAAGGTGTAAAGCGCATTCCCTACAAACCAGCCCGGTCACTCACCTTGTTCAACATGGTCTGAATGTCTTCGGCAGAGAGGCTAAGTGAGACAATGTCGTCCGCGTACTCCAGATCGGTCGATCTAGCGCCAGGAGGAAACTGAACACCAAGTTCACTGGACTGCTCAAGCGCACCCTCCAGAATATCGTCCATGACAAAATTGAACAGGAAGGGGGAAATCGGACACCCCTGACAAACACCACTAGAAGTGATGAACACCTGAGACAGTTATCCATCAACTCTGACTCGGCTTGCGGAGTGGGCATACAGTGATCTCAACAGATTCACGTATTTCCGTGGTACTCCCTTGTGGAGAAGGCAGCTCCAGAGAACGCTACGAGCAACTGAATCGAAAACAGCTTTTAGGTCCAAAAAGACTATAACTGACGGCTGTCTGTAACAGTGCCGATGTTCCAAGGTACGTCGCAAGGTAAAAATATGATCAACTCACCCCCGACCGGATCGGAATCCTGCCTGTTTTTCGCATATCTGGCTTTCTGTGGGTTAGTGAGACGACATAAAATGAGGCCAGTAAGCAACTTGGACGCAATGGACACCAAACTGATGCCTCTGTGGTTGTCACATTGACTTCGGGCCCCCTTTTTAAAACGGGAATGACTGTTGATAAGCACCAATCACGAGGTACCTCTTCAGTCTCCCAGATTGTCTGGAGGAGTTTTTCAGTTCTGATATCAACCTCTCCTCACCATAATTGAAAAGAAAAGGAGAGAGAAGGTCTGGACCGGGAGCCTTATTACGCTTCGATAACTTGAGCTCCAGAGCAACTTCTGCTTCTGACGGAGGGCCGTCTGGAACGCAGTAACCAACCATTCGGGTACCGTTGTCCACATGATTTGGTTCAAGCCAGCTGGACTGTTCTTCAAAATGTTCAGCCCATCTGTCAAGTCGGCGCCATTGACTGGTAATAAGTGAACCACCTTTTTCACATATGGTCTCACTTACACCGACTCGACAACCAGTACAACCACGGATCATAGAAAAAAGCCTTCTGCTATTCCCAGATAAAAAGGCTCTTTCGATTGTTCGACCAAGTAGTGCTCACGGTCTTTGCGCAAGCTTTTAGTCAGCCTGCGTTTGCGTTCTCGACGGTCCTCACTATATTCAGAACCAAGTGGGATCGAGCGACGCTCGTTCGTGAAGTTTATCGACGTGACGGAAATCCAGTTCTGTCGAAACTGAACAGCTCCTTCGGAACACGCTTGTTCACAGCATGCCTTCATAGCTTCGGCGATTTGTTCCCAGTGTTCGTTAGGATGTCGGCTCCACCAAGAATCAAAAGTGAGCATCTCGGCACAAACCAGGGCCGGGAAGCAAATCACAACTCCAAAGGAACAAGACGACGATGCAACAGTTTAGGAGAGCCAACCACCGAAGAAAAAAATGGTTTACATCGGTCAGGCTCATATCCAAAAAAACGAACATTAGATGTTACTAATCTACGGAGTAGTCAGAAGGCCAGATCGCCGGAGCCGAAATGCATGCTGGCGAATGTATGCAGCCCGCTTAATAAGAGAGACGAGCTGCAAACAGCGATTCATTCCGTAGATAGTTGCTTGCTCACAGAAACATGGTTCAAAGAAGAAATAGATTTGGGTGATTGTGCGCGTGGGTTCCACTGGTATCGCAGTGATCGTGGCAATGCCGTTGGAGGCGGTTGCCTTTTGTTGGTCAAAAGTGAACTGTAACTGCAGCTGCGTGACTATTTAAACTGCCGTCAGCCTTCTGCATGTCAACCCCTCATTAGTAATCTTCGGGGGGTTCGCAACCAGAGGAAGACGAAGCATTGTTGAAATCATTCCAGTCGGTTCGCCAATCAGGCTATTGCCTGTTCGTTTTGGGAATTTTAATGTTCCTAAAATCAACTGGTGATTGGGATCTGTCAGTGGTAGGGGTTTTGGTCGCAATTTGCTTAACCTAGACAACAATTTCACACTAACACAGCATGTTAGAGTGGTCACGAGATTCCGACCTAGTCAGATAGCCTGAACGCTAGACTTAATCATAACTCGCCGTAGCACTGACATCACTAACGTGTTGACTGCGGCACCACTCGGAAAGAGTGGCCACGTGATAATTTATTTCTCGTTCCAGTGTTCTCTGTTGGTCAAACAGGCACACAAAGTGCAACTTTTTCATCGAATCGATTACAAAAAATTTATATTGGAAGCTGAAAACACGACCTAGAGCCCAACAGTTTCCATAGAAAACGTCGATAGTTTGTAGGCAAACTACGTTGACAACCTCCGGGCTCTTACATATAGGAAAGTCCCTCAGAAACAAGTTGGATCAAGGGGTCGGAAGCCATGGGTTCGCCCTAGGGTTAAGAGGGCTTTCTAACGCAATTATGTGGCCTGGAAGGCATATATTCAGCAAAAAGGGTTTAAAAACTACATGGTATACAAAAATGCTCGAAACGAAACAATTAAGTTAGCAAGAAATGCTCGTCTCATCTATGAGTTTAAGCTAGCACGTGCAGCGGCTATCCTGAAACCACTGGCCAAATTGCTGCCGTCGCCTTTTGCCCAACTATTCAGTCTCACATTAGAAACAGGAGTAGTTGTGAGGGACTGGAAAGAATTCATCATAATTCCTACTTCCAAAGATGGGAATCGATCCGTTGTCGGTAATTACAGACCAGTACTTCCATACTGCATCGGCCGTCTCGCAGTATAAACCGGGTCGCCCTATCTACCGCATACAGCGGGGTGGATAAGCGAAAACATGCTTCTTCTGACTCCTCCCTACTGTTCTTTCAAATTTAGCTCTCGGGCTCCCCTTGCCCTCCATTTCTGATAATTACTCTACAGATCCCACAACATATGTAGTTAACCGTGGCACCACTGAACCGGTAAGTTCCGTCTCTTGCCATTTAGCTTCAGGCCTTCCTTGTCCCTTACTTAGACCTAGAATGCGAATTAATATAGGTCCCTGCAATGTTTGCACGCTAAAACTGGTCAGCAGGCCGCTGTCGCACGAACGTTAGACTCGTTGCATGTCGATGTCTGCTATATTTCGGAGACTAGAATCCAGGACAGTAGTCAGAGTATGGAACTAACAGCACCCGCATTGTTTACCAGATACTGGTTATACACTTCGGGTGACTTTATAGCCGCTGTTACAGGTCAAGCTGGAGTAAGTATAGTCCTCAGCATGACGGCCGCAACCGCACTGGTAGATTGGATTCCTGTTAGCAGTAGACTTTGTGCCGTCCGGTTGGCAGGTTCTGTTAAGACTAGCTCTAGACCCAAGACTTTCGGAAGTCTTTTCATTGTCTGATTACGCTCCAACTAACTGTAGTGACGTCGGCGTCAAAGACGCATTTTACTCGGATCTGGCCGCTCCTTTGTTCAACACCTGGCTCGGATATAGTCGTTTTGGCCGGAGATATGAATGCTCAAGTCGGCCGCCTTGTTGAAGCCGAATCTCGCTTAGGTGGCAGGTTTGGGATAGTGTCACATCGGTCAGATAATGGCGGGCGATTGTTGCAGCTGTGTGCTGAGTATAAGCTATTTTCAGCCAGCACTAGTTTTAGGTATCGTGCGCGCCAATCCTATACTTGGCGTCTACCTGCTCCGAATCAGACCTGGTCTCAGATAGACCACATCGTTGTTAGTTACAGGTGGCGTTGTTCCATTTAAGACTGTCGTTCTTATTGGAGTACTTACTTGGACTCAGATCTTGCATTGGTATTTTGTCGTTTTGTTCTTACTTTTGCTGGACAACGACCCCATCGACAGCAACGACTGGCTGTTGAAAAACTGGCTTTACCATCTGTAAAGCAAAAGTACCAGCTTAGAAAGCTGTCTTAGTGATACTCACTCCAAATATCTTAATAGCTTCTGGACTCAAATTTCACAAGCCATTCAGAAAGCAAGTACTGTAGCATGTGACACAGGGGTACATAAGTTTAACAAACATCGGATCTCAGGGAAATTCCCAGAGTTGTTAGAAGCTAGACGGAAGGTTCCTCCTGGCTGTTCACAGAGCAAGTCTAGAAGTGATCCGTAGGAAACTGAAACATAGTCTGAAGGCTGATCGTGAGGCTTGGTTAGTGGAAAAAGTTAAGGAAATGAAAACCGCCTTTGCTTCAGGGAACACCGGCAAACTCTTTAAGCTGATTCATGCTACTGGTCCCAGGCGACTGTCTGTCAGTGAAGCTATCAGTGAAACAGATGGCGCACTAATATGTAATAAGTGCAGAAGGTTGGAGCGTTGAGCGGAACACTTTGAGGGTCAATGTAGCTGGCCTCCTGCTTCTACCATGTTGACGCCACAAACTCGTGATCTAACACCCTGGTTGGTAGATTTGGAACCACCCACTGAGACTGAGTTTCGCAATTGCATTTCGGCTCTCAAACGTGATAGGGCTGCTGGTCCAGATGATGTCGTGCCGGCACTTTTCAAAGAGGGTGTATAGGCGTTAATAGAGGCTCTGACTCAGTTGTTTCAACTCGTATGTTTAAATATAGACGTAGCTATTTTTAGTAGTTAGGTCCCTTCCCGTCCCCCTTTTATTCTCTCTGCCTATACAGGGTTCGCTTTTTTCTTCGTGGTTGTGTGGCAGTTAAGCATCAGTGTGAACCACTCATGTATTGCTGTTTATGATGATGATGATGATGTGTGGACAACGGAGACCATCCCTCCGTGCTAGGGTCACGTGGTAATAGTACCTACATTCAAGAAGGGTATCAGGGGCCCTTGCGAAAACCATAGGCGAATTAGTTTGACCTCAGTCATCTTTAGGATTCCAGCATCCATTATACTTCGTCGACTCACTGCAGCTCGAGAGGCAGTTATTAAAAAAGAACAGGCAGGGTTTCACCCTGGGCGGAAATGTGTAGATCACATTTTTACTCTCCGTCAAGTTCCAGAGCAGCGTCATATGTACCGCCGACCTACAGTCGCCGTATTTCTCAACTATAGAGGTGTGTTCGATTCGATAGATCGATCTACACTTGCGGAGTCGCTTAAACGCATAGGCCTACCGACCAAGTATGTAAACATACTGTCGGTGCTTTATTCCCATACTTTAGCGCAGGTTGGGGTTTACGGTGAACTGTCTGACAGTTTCAGCACCAGGAGTGGTGTACTTTAAGGCTGTCCTCTCTCACTATTTTTGTTCAGTTTCGTCATAGATGAAATAATGGAGAATTGTCTCCGACACACAAGATGCCGGCGTTGACCTATCTGGTGAAAGATTGATTGATCTTGATTTTGCTGACGACAAAGTGTTGCTGTTTGACAACTTTCAAGCGGCACAAACAACGCTAAACGCCATTTCGCGTTCTGCTAAGTACCTCGGAATGCGCTTTGCAGTCTCAAAATGCAAAGTGCTTCTGCAAGATTGGTGTGGTTACGTAGATTTAATGTTAGGTAATGAAGTTGTGGAGATTGTTGACCGGTTTGTATACCTGGGAAGCTGCATCAGCGGCGGCGGTGGAGGTGTGGACAATGAAATGGAGGCGCGTATCTCCAAGGTTAAAACGGTGCTTGCTAATGTGAGACACCTATGACGACAGAGAGGTATCTCTCTGAAGCTTAAGGGTCGCGTTTGTCGGACAACAGTGAGGGTTGTATTCGTTTACGGCAACGAAACCTGGCCGCTCAGGATAGAGGACGTGAACCGTCTTCAGGTATTTGACCACAGATGTCTGCGTTCAATCGCTGGTATCGGGTGGCATCAACGAGTGAGCAACGAGGAGGTTAGGAATCGGGTATTTGGTAGTGGTTGTCAAACGAGTTCTTTCGTTCAGTCGCTACATTTGCACAGACTTAGATGGTTAGGTCACGTACTTAGAATGCCAGCTAGTCGTTTGCCACACTGAGCACTGTTTGTCGACGCTGCGGTCGATTGGCGCAAGGCGCGAGGTAGACAAATGATGACCTGGCGTAGATGGCGGCTAACCGAGGTCAGTGGCGTGAATGTTGTTGTTGTTCTGTCGAGTTGTCTGTGAAGTGAGTGCAGTTAATGATGCGGGTTAGTGAAAGCCGTAAGGAAGCTGTCTTGTTGATGACGCCTTACTTTCACTTACAGCTGGGTTGTTTGTTTGCCAGATGTAGGCACCTTGATGTTGTATGTTCGAATATAGACGTAGCTATTTTTATTAGTTAGGTCCATTCCCGTCTCCCTTTTATTTCTCTGTCTATACAGGGTTTGCTTTTTTCTTCGCGGTTGTGTGGTAGTTAGACATCAGTATGAACCACTGATGTATTGCTGTTTATGATGATGGTGATGATGATTGATCACAGAAATGACTTCCGTAGGTCGTCTTAAAGCCATGACAGATGCTCACTTACTTTAAACGTAGACCCTACATCGAGGAGTCCATATCGATCGATAAGGATATGGCAAACGCCTGTATATCCAAATTTCAAAATGTTTTTCCGAGCCTCATTCTAACTCTAAGACAAATGAGGATATTACGCTGCATGAAGTTGAGCGTGCGATACGGTTGCTGAACAACGCGTAGTTAGCAAGACAGGACAGTCTTTATCCGGTCATCATAAAACCCTTGACCGAAGTTCTGGCATTGTCTTGTTCGTATATCCAACCGCATGCTACATACAGGTATGGTCGCATGGGACTAGATGGAATCCACAACAATTCGTGTTTCCAAAAATGATAATCGATCGACTGATGGGAATTACCAACCAGTAAGTCCGTCTGGCGTCATCAGCAACGTTGGTTTCTGACTGCTTAGCTATTTCCCCTAAAAAGCAATTATTTATTAGGCTTCTTGTTTGATATTCTGTTTATTCTCTCGTAAGTTTCAGCTTATTACATCTGCTTGTATCTACCGTTGCCTATTCCGGATCACTTGATTCTTACGAAGCTCTATCAAAATTGGTCCGTGCGTATCCTCATGGGGCTGTTGACGATACTGAAGAAATTGAAGCAGAAAGAACGTGAAGTGCGTGTTCTTATTTTGTAAGTTAGTGAGTGTGTTAAAAATATCTGGCGTAGGATGGTTATTGTTCTGCTATCCCGTTTAGAACTGCGCCGACTAAAATGGTACATATCTTCATGTTTAACTCTGCGTTACCGGCCTTTGTGGCTCATCCTTTCTCGTTTTGAGCTATCGTTATTGCTCCTGCTTGCTGCGTCATACATTACGCTAGTATTATCCTTGATGTGACCTGGCGGATCACAGATAAACAGATAATATAGAGGCGGGTTCTAATGAGATAGTACAGATGTTTAACCATACTGTGAATTCGCTAGGTGGCTACTAAAATAGCGAAGGCGTATTGCGTCATCCCTAGACTACGTCAAAGCTGACCTTCTGAATGATGGATTGTGTGCTTTCCGTTAAGTACCTGAGTGTTACTTTTATCAAAAACGTGATATGGGTACTTTGTGTTATGTTTTCATCAGTATTATACAGCCTTTTTCCTTCTGGAGTTCAGGGACTGTCTTCACCCGGAATCACTTACCCAGTTGATTTATCATTGTATGTGTTTCACACTAGACGTACGGTTTATTTGTTACTTCCCTGAAGATGTGTGCACCTTTTACCGGATCCTTATAGCAATTAGCATGTCGTAGTGCATAATTTTATAGACAGTCAGTCAATTTCACTGCTTTTCATCACGTTTTAATATGTGAATAGTTTGTATTCAAGCTTTCTTCTGAAGTAACCTCCACTTAATTCGAATCCCAATGTATTTCCGTATCTTCTACTAGACCTAGGTACGAACACTCATTCACAGATATCCGGTCTCACTTCTCTGTTATCAATCACTAAACCCGACGCAAACCCAATCTTATTCTCAACTCAACCCCAAGGCTGAATCAGATTTTTTCACTCCTGATCGTTCACGGAATTGTCTATAAGTACTGTTATTCTTCCTTGATTTAAGCCTACTGACCTCATCATTTTTCGCCTGCTTAATATTTAAGTGCTCAAGATGCTGAAAGTTCATTCTAATTTAAAAATTCACTTCACCAAGACTATCCGCATTCATAAACCATTGATAGTTAATCCGTTCAAACTAGCCTTGTGTAAACAATGGTGTTGTGACTGGATCAACGGTCTACGAGCGCGTTAACAGACAACAGAATAACGGTTAATGGAACAGCAGATAATGGAACGACGGTCAACGGTAATGAACAACTGACTACGAAGTATGCACGACTAATTCGTATCTTCCCGGCCAACCTAACCATCTGATGCTGAGCACAGAGAAAAGACTGGCCTTCGGACAGAGCTCTGTTTATGTTACTCACTCCGATGACAACATGGTCACAAACTAGATCACATTTAAAGGGTTTGTGGCCAATCAGATACCATGGTCAGAAGATGGATCAGACAAAGATTCCGACAGCACAGTAATGCCCCAATTAAAAGACGAGCATGTAGACGGGGTGCAGAAATTGGCACAAAGGTTGAGAACGCACGTGAAAGGTGAAATGGTACATGACCGTGCCGACTATGAAGGTCACTTCAAACAATAATGAGTTAAGCCATTGCGAAGGCAAATGAAACAGTATTTTCGGAGAGTTGGTTACTTCCCCGACAAATAGCATGATCTATCCTCGTATTCCGGATGCTTAGAATCTTAAACTGTCCATCCGAAAATAGCATTTTTCAAATTCAACAGGTTCCATTCTCTTCCTTACCATCTCAACCTGATGATATGTGCTTGATTTTGACTATTTCTGTGTTTTGAAGCGAACCACCATTGATGGTTTCCTCGGGCTGAACAGCTGTGGCCGATTCATTCTTCGAGGGAGTGTAGAATGTACAGCCCATAACGTGTCATATTTTGTAAAACGTTTCTTTGGAAGACTGCGTTTGACGTGAATCTCTTCCCATGGTTGCTGCGAAATGTTCTCGTATTAAACCGTACTAGAAGCGCTAGGTAGGTGAGTAAACTAATCGTCACTCGTCATCTGTGGCACCGGTGTGACATTCTGCCTTCGTTTATGGATAGGTACTCTAGCATGTCTGTGCGCGTTACATTTCTGTATGGTTATGTATGCTGTCCAATTGCCGTCGATAGTGTTCGTCATACGATAACCCGCCACAAAAAGGTTCCATGTGCCTCAACGGAAGAATATGAACTCCTGAATATCATGCCATCCCTCTGACGTGCGGTCCGTATTACGTACATCTCAAGTCTTCACCCATCATGAACAACCCCTGATAAAAGCGTATGAATTACCTCGGTGATCACCGGCTCCATCGGCCACGCATGGTATACGGGTTAGTTTGATTGGCTGGATCTTGTTCGAAAGGCGTACGAACGGATTTGGTCATCGGACTCCGTCAACGGGAGGCATGCATCGCAACGACCCTGTCGGTCTTGGACTCCCTGGCTGAACATATCTACTACATCAGATCCTCCTTCGTTAGTAAATTCTCGAACTGCTACGGTGCTTCTGTTGCAGCATCGTGCAAGGTGCATTGAACATCTTAGATGGATGAGCTCCATCAGAAGGGCGTAAGAACCGAAGCACTACTCATAACCGGCACTCAATAGACTATGAACTCCGCGCTACGCCCCGCCACCCTATGGGTTAGGTTTCTTTTGAACAAACGGCTCTGAGTTAGTCTCCTCAACCCAACCTACTTCTCCGGCCTGGCCAACTGCGAAATATTCTGCCTCCATAATTCTGGACTTAAACGTATGTTACTTACGGATTTCATCCTATTTTCCTGTCACAGCTCTTTGGTCGATGTTTCGGCAGCTGCCTTTGCTCCCATGTCACATTTTACTGCGCCAAACCAATTTGTCTTGTTTGTTAAATAATTCTTTGCTTGGCGATCCTCAGTCTTGCTTTCGCACGCACACCAGAAGCTTGTCTCATCTGCTGCTCGCTACGGAAGTCATAGCCAGAATGATAGTGTGTCAAACGCCAGGATTTTTTTGCCTGATAGACACAAAACTCTACTCATCCCCCGAACACCGTTTAGGCCTGCCACCTTTAGCGTTCAAACATTTGTGCAGATAAGCAAACAGGCAACTCTTACACGTACTTCACAAACCATCGCCGTCGATATATGTTGTATTGCTGAAACATGGCTTCAGGATTCTTGCTCAGTACTACAACTTTAACCTCCGTCAACCACCTCAATGTGCGTACAATACACGCTTGTCTGGAGACCCTACGGTTCATGCTACTGGCCAAGCCGTTGTTGGAATTGCATACACACATACGCAGAGAAACCGCTGCTTGACTAGATACTCGTCAACAACCGTCATATGCTGTCAGGCTCGAAGATACGATTAGAGCATTGAGTGGAATCCATCATAAGCGCTGTCTATTGTTGCTACATGCACTTCAACAGACAATAGTCCAGATGCAGCCAGAGGTAATTTTTGTCTTCAGCTCACTAACCTTCTACCCACCATTTGTAATACTAGCTGGAGATCTAAACGCGCAAGCAGGCAGGCTAGGCTCTAATGAGTGTGACTTAGGTGGCCCGTAGTCTGACAGTACTTGTCGAACAGACAACGGTAAACGTTCGTCGTAGCTCCGTGCTGATAACGACCTGTTTCTGGCAAGCAATCATTTTCGACGTTTTAGGTGTCAATGCACAACCTGGCAACTTCCATCGCTGAGTTATTCATGCACACACATCAACCACATGGCTGTCACCTATCGGTGGCGTGACTGTTTCCAAAATTTTTAGTCAATCTGGATTCCGTTCATGCACTGTTATGTACCAAATTGCCTTTCCGCTTTGGTGGGAGATCGCTTCGCCGTCAATCAAATGGACGTGTCTAAACTAGAAAGGCTACAGGCGCCTTATGCTTATCAGTGTACGCTTGCCTCACTCACCAGACAACATTGAACACATTATGCATATACATTGCATAAGTGTGGTACTATCTCGTGGGGAACTACTGCCTGTTCAGCTGCCAACCAGTGAATCTCAATACTATCACTGGAACTCTTTGATGATCGCTGGAATATTCCATTCAGCAGCGAGTGCAATTCACCCCGCTTGAAACTCTGGAGGTAACTACGAGAGGAGCGCTAAGCGTGGCGGACTCAACGCGCTATCAATATAGAGCAAGCTGATGCCACTGGGACCTGTGGAAGGCTTTTCCACCTCACACTAGCAACGGGTAGCAGGAAGCCATGTGTGAGCGGTGGAAATCTGCAAAGCTAATGGTGAGCCTATTCATAACTTGCCACAACGTTTAGGACTCTGAGATGAGCAATTCCAACAGCAGTTCAACTGGCCACCCGGGCCATGGACTACGCCTTCGGGTTGTGCCTATGTTCATTGGTCTGTTGATGTGTTATAACCCGACCAGCCGTGCGGAATCAGAACACGAGACTCAAGAGCGTACACTCAAGTTCTGCCACTCAGTGGATGACCAAAACGAATGTGTCATGTTACCCATAAACATGACCAGTTTGACAAACAACCAATCAGAAAGCAGAAACCTATTGACCCAATTTAACCGGACCACCAACAGCTGGTAAGACAAATAATCAGGTGTTAGGACAAACGTACATCGACTATCTGCAACAACGGGAACGCGTCCATAACATGATGCTTCTCTGCTCTCTGGAACAAAAGTCGCGCTTGAGATCAAGGTATTGAAACGTCACGATGCACCCGACCCAGACGATCTCCCTCCTGCTCTTTTAGTAGATAGAGGTCTAGCCTTAGTTAAAGAGCTGGTGGCTTTGTTTCAGAAACTCTGGATCAAGGAAGTTGTTCCAAATGACGGGTTTGACCAACATTGTCCCCATCTTCAAAAAGGGTTCACATACTTCGTGTGTAAAACACGGAGGGCCTAGCTTGATTCCTGTTTTGCCAAGGTTGTTTGCAGCTATTGCATCTCCTGGACTAGGCGAAGCGAGCGAAGAACACATTTATGAAGAGCAAACTGGGCTTCACCCTGGCCGTGGCTGCATTGGTCACATCTTCACACTTCGCCAGATACCTGAACTCGGCCATTCATATAGAAGACCAACAATTGTTGTCTTCTTAGACATCAGCGGGGTCTTCGATTCGGTTGACAGAGCTGCATTCTGTGACTCTGTATCAAGGAAGGGTGTGCCTGATCAATATGTGAACATCCCGAAAGCAATTTCTTGTCAGACCCGCGGTCGGATTAGGGCTTATGGCAGCGTATTACTTTACCTTTAGCTTCTCAAGTAGGGTGCGACAAGGTTATATATATATATATATATATATATATATATATATAACATACTATGTATATATAATCAAGATGGATTGCCCAATATGTCCGAAGTGGTACGTCTCAAGAGCGTTTCCGGCCGTCAGTGATCGAACGTAAATATCCAAATTCAAGATGGCTGCTAAAGCAACTTTCATCTGGACATAACCATGTCATCAATCACAGTACTCAGAAGGGGAGGTAGGCAACGAGTAAAAAGAAAACCTAAACGAATGTTACAGGTATTTTCGCCTTGTTTGATGATGAAACGTTTGCAACTTAAATGCTAAGCTCAGTGAACTCGCAAACCATCAACCCAAAATAACGTAGTTATCACCATTTCCTACAGCAATGAGCACTGCTTTCTACATCTTCTAGGGTTTCCTCGATCTTCCTAACGTGTTTATCTCGTTTATTTTCCTGCATTTTGCACCATATGTTCATATTTGCTCTAGGCAACGTTCGTTGTCTTTTTGCTATTTCTTAATTTCTAAGGTAATCACAAAACAAATCCAAAGCTTAAAATCTATCGGAGCCATTTCTGCTATTCAAAAATTTGTTTCCATGCTTTTCATTCCCGTTTTCAACTGGTCTTTTGATATCCTTCCTCTTCCCTTGCAAGTCTACCTCTTTAGGCTGATGGATAATTTGCTTTAACGCTGCGGATGATGACGGTAATACAGGTGATGTTAAGCCAGTCGTCTGATAGTGATTTTGAATACGGTCAGTAATTCAGTATGATGTGGACAGAAACGATGTACCTCGCCATAGAGTGACTTGCGATCGATCGTGGAGTCCATTGGTGACTCTTTGATCAAATTGCGCTTGTTGCATTGTGCGTTTCGGGTGTAAAAAAAGTTTGATTTCAGCATGTTGATAAACATTACACATCACAGCAATAAACATGTGACCAGACTGATCCGAATTTTTTTTTTTGTATTCTCGTCAACCACACTGATTCAGGCTAGTCATCCTACAGCTTACGTTTTAGAAGTTTGTATGGAGCTTTCCTGCTCCACGATGACCGTTTTAACTTAAAATGAATAAACTGAAACTCAAATAACGGAGTCAAATTTGGTAACCCCTAGCTCGACTGCTTTGTGTTCTCAACGGTCTACCGGTTAAATTTCATACTTGTTCGTAGATAGTCGTTAGTTGAGCCTAACAATGGAGGCTTGTAGTTGTGAACGTAGAAGAACCTAGCGGAACCAGTTGTATTCTATCAACATCACGTGAACGAATTAACGTAGGTCAAACACGTTTTACTATAGTCAGGTTGGCGTGCGTTCTCTGTATGTTATCGATATAGGCTACAGTGTTCATCTTCATTCGTTCAACACTTCTTCATGATGTTCTTCAATGTTACCGTTACGTCATTGGAAATATAAACGGATGTTTTAATGACTATTGGTTCTCTGTTGCTTCCATTTCCAGCGAATAGGATTGTCGAGGATTAGAAAAACTCGACAGACTGTCTCAACACATAAACCAGAAGGAAACTCGTTTAAGCTAGTGTGATTGGAGAGAACAAATAAAACGAGTTGCAGTAGTCTGTTCATACAATACCGACCGCACAATGTTCACCAACTTGTTAAAGTTTGTCTACACTTTCACATCTGGAATAGATGACGGGGCAAGCACGACCGAAATACCGATCTCTGGGTTTTTCTAGCTGGGCGCACCCAATGCCAGTTAAATAAAACACAAACACTAGTCTTGATCATTTTACTCAGTACTTACTTTAAGCTTATCTGAAATCAGTGAGACCTCACGAACAGGCTGGTAAGATGCCCTCATTATGCGTCCATCTACACCATTGGTTTAAAATTTGATCAGTGTACTGTATACAAACTTATGCACCACTCAGGATATATATTGTAAAGTGAAGTAGACCATAAGTTGAATTAATTCGAACCGTAATGAGTTTGGTATGCATCTGGATATTCCAAAAGTTTTGTATTACTGAAGGATTGGATTGGTCTAGAATGTCGTGGAGTGTGGCTCATTTTTGGAGTGAATAGCGTTAGTGTATTTGTTTGTTATCTTCCACATCTGCAGTTTTGTTTGTTTAATTTTACTCCGTACTTGTAACCTGTTATTGGTTGATTCGATCTCACAGCAACTGAATTTCGAGCACTGACATTTGAATAGTTGTGTTCAATTCTTTGTTTTTACCTCATTGATGGGTCTTTCTCCCTTTTGATCCAGAGGTTTAGACAATGCCGGTAAAACTACCATCGTCAAAAAGTTTAACGGCGAAGACATTAACGGCATTTCACCAACTTTGGGATTCAGTATTCAAACACTGGAGCATATGGGGTAATTAGCGGTCTTTCCCTACATGCGCACACTCATACAATAGATATAAAATCAACGTTTGGGACGTCGGCGGTCAAAAATCACTACGGTCTTATTGGCGCAATTACTTTGAAACCACGGATGCGTTGATCTGGGTGGTGGACAGTACGGATCGCCTGCGTCTGAACGATTGTCGTGATGAGTTATCCAATTTGCTGCAGGAAGAACGCTTAGCCGGGGCAACTTTGCTCGTATTTGCAAACAAACAAGTGAGCCATGCGTCATTCTAACCATGTTGCCTGTTAGATAAGGCTTTTTCAGGTTGCTGCGCAGTGGATGGGTCTTGTGAAGTCGGTCCCTTTTGATAACAACTTGGGGTGTTGGTAACATAGACGTATGTGTCCATACCTGACTGGACGTGTTATGAACTGTGGACATTTCTGAGTGATGGCGTTGTTGATTACTGATCACTGGGGTGCTAGTTCTGGCTCCATTCACCGACTGCTTTTACCATCCGGGTTTGAGCGACCTGCACGCAACATAACGCAGCAATAACTGATTTTGTTCTATCGACTGCTTGTTTCAATCGGTTTAGTGTACATTGTCTCCAAGGCCTTTGTTCTCAGTTTACGGACTCATCATCAAACTCCTCTTTGAAATTTACTGGGTACTCTGTTTCATTTCAGTTTCAAAATCCATAGGAGATTCTGTGAATGCGTTAAATTTCTAGGAGTACATCTAAGCATATTGGTTAGAAGAGCAATTGTGAACGCTTCAACGGAGCCATACCAGGGTTACCCTCTAGAAAGTAAACAGCGAATGCTGATGTAAGTCACTGCTTATTCACCTGTGGTCTCTTGCTCTTACTAATACAAAGTTCTCCGGAGTATTTGCGAATTACTAATGAGTTAGTTGGCAAACTCATCGAGTCCTTTCTCACAAGGAACTAGAATGACAGTTGATTCTAAAGATCAGTTTAGAATCTATATAACACGGTTTACGTGACTGATATTTCTGCCCTGGATACGCATGTATCTACATTATCGACAAGCTTCAAGAAAGAGCTTATTTGCAATCAGATTCTTTTGTATTAAAGTGAACCATGATTGTGCATGTCAGAGAGTACCAAACAAATCTATCGCAACCACGCGAAATAACCAACTAGAGGTTATGTTTCAAACCCTGATCTGTATTTCGATCGCAGTTAGTCGAAACATTCCGGGCTTCTCTATCTGTGATCAGTAAGTTGTGCGGTTACAAACGTCAGTAAAAAAAATACAGCTTCAGTCTGTACCATAACATTTCCACAACTGTTTAATCACTAACGTTCTTGGAAATCAGAAAAAACCGTTGTGTAACAATCGTAGTTCTGTTCTGATTTACATCATCATCATCGTCAGAGACATCGATGGTTCGCACTGTTACTCAACTACTACAGAAAAACTAGGAGGCAAAAGATGGAGAAGGGGTATGATTTAATTTCTGTACTCCCCTCTTGTTTAATCTCAAGTGGTCAACACCACGGCTGATAAACATACAACCGAATTGTAAGTGCAAATTGTTTAACATCTGCATTCTGTTTCATAATATGCACGTAGTCGATGAATCGTCATCATCATCACAGAAAGCAATATATGTGTTTTTCACTGATGCTTAACTACCACACAACCATGAAGTAAAAAGCAAACCCCGACTATGAAGGTCACTTCAAACGGTAATGAGATCTTCACCATCATCATCATCATAGACAGCAATACATCAGTGGTTCCCACTGATGTTTAACTGCCGCACAACCACGAAGAAGAGGAAAATGCAAACTCTGTATAGGAAGAGAGGAGATAAAAAAGAAGGGGATTGGAAACGAACTAACTGCTAAAATTAAATACGTCTATATTCAAACATACAACATCAAGGTGCCTACACCTTGCAAACAAAGATGAGTCTTTTGAAGAATAGAAGGGCTACTTAGTCAGAAGTAAATGCTTACTTGGTCACTAATTGGTTCAGTTTGATAATATGCAATGCATTAAGATACGTGTAGTGTCCTTACCGGCATGTGTTATTTTGGTTTTTCCTCACAAACCGATATTCCTATGGTCAGTCAACAATTTTTCAGTACAATTCGGATCTCCTTAGGGCTAATGTTTCTCAGTCTTTCGCGGAAACCACATAAGCAATGCTATACAATCTGTTGTCTCGTTTTGTCCTAATTTATTTCACTTGTTTTTACTCAGCTTTTGAGATACATGACAGTTCCATCTAGACGTGCAGACACAGCTAACTGGTTACTATTTCGTTTGTCTAATTTGCACCTGTGCAGGACCTGGCGGCATCACTTCGACCTACGCAAATCCGTGAAGCATTGGATTTGGAAAACATCAAGAGTCATCACTGGTGCATTCTCGGATGTAGTGCGGTGACCGGAGAAAACCTTCTGGAAGGCATCAACTGGTTACTTAAAGACGTTTCGTCAAGACTTTTCTCTGCCGAATGAAGTACATACATTTTCTTGCTTGCGTGTTCTAACGTACCAAAAATTCCGTTTGTCTCAGCTCTTGTTGTGATATCCGATGCATTTTCCTCGTTTCTCGCTGCGAGGATCACAGCCAAACTAACCACCACCCGATGTTCATTTTTATTTCCAGTGTCTCTATTTCGGTCCCCCGTTTTCCACTCGAGCTGCTGATAAATTGGCTCGGCTGTTCAAATGTTGCTCCCTACTTTTAACTGGTTAGCTAAGTATGTATGTGATTGTACAAAGTATTGTTTTCTGTTTTGTAGTACGTTTGTTGTGTCTAATACGTGTAGATCGGAACGGTATACGAGAGAATTGTTGTTCATAGTTGAACGTGAAACAGCATGCGACTCGTTCGTCGAATCCAGATGACTCAAACATTAGTTTGACGTTGTGTGGTTAACGTATAATGGGTTATATTGACTCCACTGTATGTCAGTTTGGTATCCCCTGATTTACCAAGGACAATTTATCTGCTACCCTACTTAACAAAAAGCGTGCTGCTGATTGGGTAAGAGAATGGTTTGATGGGTCGGTGGGGAACGGGGAACTGCCCTAAAGTCTGGCAATACCCATGAAATCATTCAAAAGTGATGTTCTCTTGTAGCCAATCGAAAAACCCTATTGATGTGACAAAACACTAGTGAACGAAAGGTCGTAGTTCATGAGTGAACTGATGACAACGTTGAATTTGAGTAATAACTAGATGGATTAGCGTCAGTTACACAACACAATGGAAATTGTTTGTCAATAAAGAGAGATAGCTGAATATTACAAGTTAACAGTATTTGCTGGGATGAAAAACAGATGAAATTGTAAAACATGAAAAACAAAGTGGAACTGGTTGCTACTTGAACTTAAGCAATCAGAGTTCAACAATATTCGAGTAGATAAGCCCAATGCATTTTGTCAAATCGGCCGTAAGTGTCACAATTACGAATAACACGTGTATGTTCGTCTTTTACGGTTGACGTAGACATGCACTTTCATCAATGGCTGAGTCCATGTCTGCTATAGAAAGGTCACGCAAGTGACAGTGAGATGGCCAGTTCCCACCGCTGGATCGGGTATGAAGAGAATAGCCTGTAAGTAATCTAAAATATAGGTGGTTTACTCTGGTGGTTTTTATGACCTATGGCGAGCGTGTGGAAGAATCCAGTTGCAGGCTTAGATCAAAACAGTTGAGAACGTCACCAGTTATTTGTACGTCTGTCCGAAAGCCCACAAAAAGTTTGTTACGAGGGCTGGTGTTCATGACGTGCACAGAAGTTGCTGACCGATCACGTCAACGGGTGACTGTTTTGTTTGTGATAATCTGTAAACTGTAGAAAGAAATAGTCCCAAACAGAGTATCTGTCGGCTCATGAATGCCATATATCGAGGTCCACTGTACAAAGGATATGATTGTGAGGCAAGCTTGAGACACTTATCGGAAAGGGACATGCATTCGACTGGATTTACTGATGATGCAATATTCCGTCCATTCTGGCACACTGACAATCCATTCTGATGTCAACATAACCAAAAGATTATAGATTGAGCGAGGATTGATGTAACATTATGGCGAAAAGTAATTCAATAAAGCATGATCTTTATTGTCTAACCCGCACACGATGGGGTTGACTAACCAGAATCCCAGCCTACAGAGCGTCGGGGCTTCCAGTTAAGCGTCGTGTGCACTTCTGCATGTTTGGCTGACATGGATGTTTGCTTGTCATTTTTCTCCAGTTGATCCGATTTCGTTGAGTGATGACTCATCCGGTCGCTCGTGTTGTCTGCAATCCATCCGATATGGGCTTTGACCATATCTCGCAATCGCGTCGATATATTCCACTGGGTGTTGAAACAATCACGTCTCTGATTTGGTCATCCATCGCAATATGGATTATCGGGATGTTTCCCTTTGAAAAGCATGTTACAGGTTAGGCCACTGTTCATGCAATCGTTTTCAAACTAACACATTCAAATGCTGCCACAGAATTTCGTACCAGCGGTGCAACAACTAGTATTTCAGTACGTTTGGTCTTAACGGGATGACGTAACACCACTATGTTCAATGTGTGTGAAAATGTCTGGATGAAACAGTTGGGCGACGATGGATCGGTCGCGGTAAACTGAGAGGTCACCAGATTTTCCTTTTAGGGCCATTAAGTAAGGGACAGCTATATATAACTACGACCTAGCAATTACTATTTGTCGCGAAAGAAAGGTACACGGTTGAGGATTGATACGTATAGTTGGATATGGCGTAATCGTAGAGACAATAGGAAACAGACAAACATGGGTGATTCACGTACGGTATAAAATATCTGGACTGATAAAATTACTGATAATATCCAAATGTACGTAGTGGAGTGTTGAAGAGGCAGGATCGCTTTGTTACAGTGTGGGGTTGTTGTTGTGTTTTACGCGGCCGTTACTTGATATACTGCCGAGTCGTTAACTTTCCGAAGAGCGGCGTTGGAAATTCTTGTCACGCATCTGCAAACTTGGTCAGTCTGGTCGGCATCGTGGGCTTGGGAGTGGCTGTACGCGTGCTTTGTGTGTGTGTGACATTGGTAGTCGCAGTGTGACAGAAGAGGGCTAGCTGTCTATCGGGTAAGTGAATGTGAGAGCCGCACAGTGGAGGCTGTGAGTGCGGGATTGTCGGATCATGCGGTAGCCTGTAAACCACGTGATGTCGGTCTATATGACTGGGTGTTGGGAGAAGGATGCGTGCGTGTGACAGTTAGGTCGCAGGGTTTCTAAACCGGATGTTTGGATGAACGAATGATTGAGATCAAGCCGTTAGGTTTGACACAGGATACTCAGCCGTTACATGGTTGCATCAAACACATGGTCTACAACGAAGTTCCACCTACCCCGAATGAGCTTAAAAGTTTGGAATGCAACGCAATCTCCGAGACTACTTTAAGACGTGCGTTGTCATCGTGTGTATAAAGAATGCTTTTACGTGAACATAGCAATGGACGATCTTGCGTATACAGCACGGCCTGAAACTGTGTACCGGGCCACAAACTCCGGAGTCCAGACCAAAGGGCTTGCCCGACGGACACACCTCCTAATCGAGTCAGACAAACGAGCGGGCATATCGCACCGCTGAAACCATGATACTAAGTGTGTCAGTCGGATTCTGATAGGGCCTCAACATAAGTAGCATACGTGTACCTCCTTAGAAGCCGCTAGGCTTTTACAGTGCGGAAATCCTGAAAGGTTCAAAATGCAATCAGGATAATATGTCCGTCGTAAGCTAGAAGATGAAAGCTTGAGGAGATTTTCGTTGAACGATCTTCTGACGGATTCTTCGTAGGTTCCGCAAACATGTTCAAGCCTTCCAGAATGTTTGAAGTGTAGCCAAATGTACGAGAAACGAGCAACCTGAAAGGACGATGAAATTCATCCGAGGTGGAGCCTGAAAGTATGCAATCTTTCGAACGGTTCGTTGATTCTCAAAAGGCTTTGCAAATATTCTTTGAAACGTCTTCAAAAAGGCGTTTTTTTCTATTCATAGTGATGTAGGGCAAGTTCCAGTGGATATATAGTGAAAGAATTGATACTCGACGTAAAAATCTAAGGACCGGTTAATGAGAAAAACTATGCGATGAACGCGCACCGGTAAAATGATGGTTTCACTAAATGGTATAAAACGACGATAGTAGTTGATCATATCAATGATGCATTGAAGTTTTTAATGAAATCCGGAAGAGAGGAACCATGCAATGCTTAGCAACTTATGACTCCATTGATCACACATACCTAAAATCGATAACGTTTCCTAGAAATTCCAGTTAATTAACACCGAGGACACGCTTAGAGAGATTAATGGTAATTCTAAATGATACGAAACGTTCGAAAAATAAAACGAGATGCTGTTGGTGTTTGCGGTAATCTCGACTGGCAATCAACATACATCATCGAGGTAAATGTAAACAAAACAAAGACAATGGGTACCCTGGTCCATAGAACGTTGAAAAGTCTGGGCAACGTGGGGCAAACCAAACGACATTCGGAGAAGTTCAAAAAGACCAAAAGGAGTTATTATCGTCGTTCTTGGAATATTAGCATAGGCCTCAAGAATATGGTTATATGCGCGCACTGGGTCAATTTTAGAAGAAACAGTTTTGCTATCATGTGTGAGAAAAAAGCCGTGAATGTGGAAAAAGGGATAACGATCAGTGATCGTGATATCGTTGAGTGCACGAAAATCGCCGCACGGACGTTATTCACCTGAGACCATATATAATGGGACTGACCAACAACTGTTTGACGGCTGAATAATATCTAGGGGCAGCATGTGGTCAAATTCAGCTTTACGAGTTAGTTGGACGACCTTTAGTGATGCGATCTAGTGAACGACCTCGTGTTTAATTGTGAATGGGTCGTACGAAAGAGTTGTAAGTTGTGGAGAGCTCTAGAGTAACGCAGAAAATTAGAGTGCAGTCTTGTGTATGAGTGAATGCAGACAAATATAATTAATTTCAGCCTGTTTGCCGTACACCGTTGGCACTATTATGCGATCCGGAAGATTATTTTCCTGCATATGAACATTAATTGCAAACAGTGACAGGAAATCAGCATCGGTGGTTACATTTTGAACATCTGCAATGGGGAATATCCAAGGAGACTGTCACCGCAAGCCAAAGTGAAGTGTGTGTGCCGTACGTTACGAATTGACTTGCAGTGCAGGCGAGTTAGTTGCGAAACTCTTTTCCGCTAATCGTGGAATGATACTCACTTCATCCCCGGTATCAATGATAAATCTGATACCAATTGACTTATCTGTTATAAAGAACGAGCGCCATGTTGAAATTAAGCCAGTGACAGTCGTCGCCCTTATTGACTGGCCATTACGTTTCCTGAAAGAGTAGATTTGATGGTGTTGTGATCCAAGAACGCGGATGGCACAAGGGTTGTTTATTCGACAAAGCAATATATGTGTTGAGCGTTTAAACAAGACCTGAAACAAAACCACTCATTTGCACGCGGTATTCGGCTTCGGACAGTCTCGGTTGCCACAGGCGTCAATGCTTAGTTCCATTAAGTAGCAGGCACCACTATGGGCGATGCTGCACTCTAATTTTCCTTCTTGCACCTTTCCTGCGGCTTGTACGATGTCAAAATGTATGCTCCGGTCCTACTACTGAATAGCAGTGGTATGAGTAGTATGTTACGATCGCTCATCTTCACTGCACTCCTCCCCCCGCAAAGATTGTTCCAGCTGCAGCAAAAGCCGTTCAGGTTCTCTTCGCTCTCTTGACGATCTGCGTATTGGCGTCGGGGACGTCGCTGCTCCTGGCGTACACTCTATTCTGCTCGGGGTGTCGTACCATTTGCGAAGCTGGCTTCCGTACACTTGATATTCATTCCTCTCATTCTTGATCAGATACATTGGACCACAACGATCCACTGCCACATAAGGTCCTCTCCACTTTGCCAAGAACTTCCTAGATCTTGGTCCTGTTGCGCCTGGATTCCGCCTGTCTCTGTATTTAACCTTGGAACCAATTTCAAATACCGCATTTTGATCCGACAACCTTGCGGTTGACTGCTCCTTAGCAACTTCTTGTGCGTCCGTCAAGTTTTGGTTGGCCACTCCCCGAGCTTCTGCTAATTCACGCCTGTTTATCCGCCGGTCTCCCCATAAACCAATCTTCTGATCGACTGGCAGGCGTGGCACGCGCCCGTACATTAGCTCGAACCTCGATTTCCTCCTTGTTCCTTGAGGCGAACAGCGGTGGACCAACAGACTCAGTGGTAGTGCTTCCTTCTTTTGCCGCCAACCACTCCTTGATTGTGCGATTGTTTTGTTCCGTCAGTCCATTTGATTGAGGTTGGTACGGCGTTGTGCGAATTTTACTGATTCCCAAACGCTCCAAGCAGTTCCAAAACTCTTCACTTTCGAAGCAGGACCTTGATCAGTCAATATGCTCCGCGGTATTCCATGATCTGCCACGATGTGTTCCATTATCGCCGTGCACCTAGTGCTTGCACGCTGATCGCGTATGGTCGCTGCTTCGATCCATCTTGTGAAATGTTCCGTCATAACTATGATGTATTGATTTCCGGATGTGGTTACTGGGAAGGGACCCATTACGTCCAGCGACCATAATTCCCCAATCTCACTGACCGGAATTGGTTGTGTAGGATACTGACTGGTGTAACTGGAGCTCTTCAGAAGCTGACATTGCTGGCACGCCAGTACATAATTGTTAACATCCTTCTTCATTCCCAGCCAGTATGCCCTTTGCCTCAGCAATTCATAAGTTCGATGACATCCCGTATGAGCCAACTGATGACATTCCTTCACAATTGTGTCTCTCAACCCCGTCGGTATAACAGGCACGCAGTCGGCGCATTAAAATTCCCGCATTATTCAACCGCAATTCCGACCAGTGCGTTCTGGAGGATGTCATCTCCGGAATTTCTTCGTTCCCTGGTTGTTGTTCTCCCGATAGAAGTTGATCAATCACCATTTGGATTGTCGGGTCCGTCCTCTGCGCTGTATGTTACTTCCCGGGATCATTCCCCAGTTCAATACTGTTGACTCCGATCGCATCCTTGTGAACTTCATCCATGTGCTGCGTTCGGGAAAGCAGATCGGGAACATAGTTCTCTTTTCCAGCTACTTGACGAATTGTGAAATCATACTCCTGTAATCGCAATGCCCAACGAACCGCCTTCCCTCGGGTATCCTTCGCTGATTTAATCCACTCCAACGGCTTGTGATCAGTCTGCACATGAAAACGTCGGCCAAGCAAATAAGACCTCCATTTTCCCAGTGCCCACACGATCGCCAAACACTCCTTCTCTGTCGTTGCGTAATTTCGTTCAGCAGGAGTTAATACTCGACTGGCATATTCCACAATACCGCCTTCCTGCTTCAGTACAGCTCCGATACCCACATCGCTTGCATCCGTCGCAACAACGAAGCTCTATCCAGTCACTGGCAACTTCAGGGTCAGCTGTCCCTCCTTCATCAATCGTTGGATCTCGACGAACGCTTGATTGGCCTTATCTGTCCAGTGAAATTTGCAATCTTTCTTCAGAATTTCGTACAACGGGCTGGCCAGTTCATTGAAGTTCTTGATGAAACGGCTATAGAACCCGACACGACCAAGAAACTGTCGCAACGTCCTCTTCGATGTTGGCACCGGAATGGTCTCGATCGTAAGCAGTTTCTCGGGAATTGGTTGGACCTCACCCTGTCCGACCTTGTGACCGAGTAGTATTACCGTTCGTTTCGCCAGTTGACACTTTGAACTGTTGATTCGTAGGCCGGCTTGTTCAATCTTCTGCAACACAGCTGGAACGTGTCCGCTATGCTCCATCTCATTCCCGCTATAGATGACGATATCGTCTCCGTAGACAACAGTATTGTTCAGTCCTTCCAGCACCTCTGGTGGCATTCCGTCCAAGAACTGATCTGTCAGCGTACGTTGTTTCGAATTCTGGTCCAAATGTGGCAAGGCTCTTGACAACGTTGCCTGCAGTGACACGGCATACACAAGAGCGTCTCCTTCTGGCTCAAGCCGGGCGCCCTTGAGCTGCCGCATTGCCTCCTGACAATCGGCTGGGCTGCCGAACCACTGTTCCAATGGGTACTTGATGCAGTGTGACATTGAATTGATTTACTTCATAAACTACCCGTCCATGTTTACCCCCTTCATGATTCCCCTGTAAAATGTGATATAAGTGTGATGTATTTAGCCTGATGATGAATCACTGAAAACGAGCTTGTTCGCTACACAGTATTTTTCAGGACTGCGCTGGGGATTTCCACGCGATCATAAATCTTTGCCAAGCTGATGGAGCTGAACTTAAGCCCATTGGTAAAACTTTGTACTGGAACAGACCTTCCGTAATGGGAAACGCCGTGAGAGGTCTGGAATCGTCCGTAAGTGGCATATGAAAGAAAGCACTTTTGATGTCCAATTTTGAGAAAAAGTTTGCCTCGGTAAGTTTAATTAACAGTTCATCTTGATTGGGCAAAATGAACTTTTCAACCACAATTTGATCGTTAAGTGCCCGAAGACATGTGCACAATCGAATGCTACCGTCTTTTTTGAAGACCGCAACTAATGGGTGTACCCAAGCCGAGCATGTTATTGGTTCAATTATGTCATTTTAAAGCATCGAATTGATAGCGGCAGAAACTGTTTCCCGCTTTGCAAGAAGTATCGGTCGCGGCTGTGATATGGAGGACGGTTTTGCATCCGACTTTAAACGAATTTGGTGGGCCACGTTGACTGCACGACTAACTGAATCAGCAAACAGTTGTGGGTATTTATGATGCAATAATGGCACGTCAACAGAAGCTATTACCATACGTTCAACAAAAGGTACCAGGTTCAGAGCAACCATTGCGTTACGACCTAACAACGGTTTTCTGTCA
>JTDE01001757.1:110836-137561 GCA_014338405.1 Paragonimus skrjabini miyazakii | reverse complement strand
TGTATCTATTGGATACTACATTTGGTGTAGTGGAATTCTGAATCCAAGCACTTTATTGAACTATTGTGAGTTGATCATTTCCATTTTTATCATCTTTTTGATCTCGAGTTCATACCTGAATTTTGTATAGTGTTTAGATCCACTAAAACGGTCTGCCGGTTACAAGCAGCATGGTGAACGCTAGGTTATCTCTATCGATAGACTGAAGCTAGTGCTTACAGAGGTACTCGATGTGGAAATCGGTCCACGAACAGCAACATCCTAAACAAGTAGTACATTGTCCAACGTTTTTACGAATCTGGCCTCGGTTACGGCTCCGCCAACCCCGACGGAGCCAAGTCTCAAGATCAAACGTGATCAAGAGTTGCGGGGTTAGTGCGATTTGCAAACTATTTGGACGTCTGCCGCATCTAGTTTTTGTTTTTGTTGCACTTTGTTATCCGGTTGATTTTAGAAGACGTCATCTACAGCAAACTCTGTCTACGAGACGTTTTATAATGCGTAAGTAGGAAAACTTCTTATTCTTTTGGACACTATGAAGGCGGAAACCGGGTGAGGTTATCGTTTTTCATTAATGAGTATTATATATCCTAGATACTGAAAGCTAACGCCTTTTCATCTGCATGAGACGCTGCGGCCTTGCTTCGCGTGAAGACGCTGGGAAACTGGAGATCTCGCAAGGACCGCCTACGATGGACGCGAACGAGGCAGAGATCCTACCAGGTCGATTACAATTTCTCTGTCCCCAATTCCTGTGCTTACCCATGATTATTAACCACCCAAACTTTACTCCTCCAGTCACTTCCAAATGTTCTTCATTCTTCTTCCAACGGCCGTAGGCACGTTATGTTCTGCAGGTAAAATCTGACCATTCAGGCTCGTGTCAGTAGTTCCGGCTAACTGTAAAACCGCTACATTGTCGAAGTCAGCACTCTGGTTACCTTCCAGGGGAGCTCTGTAACGAGGCTATCTGTTTACTGCCAACTATGTTAGAGCTAAGATCGCCATCCGTACTCTTTTTCTTTCCAACATTTGTATGTGCTCAAACAGTTGCTTAAACGATTATGGATACGGATAAATATCCCACGCACTCGAACTTACGACCCCGCCGCCTGTTCGCTCTGTTACCTTTTCGTCTTGTTATTCGTTCGCTGTCACGTTGACTCCGTGAATCCACAATATACTACTTGTTTACTGGTTGCGTTATTCGTCATCGGCTGCCTTTGGTTCTCTTGGTTCTACAAAGGTAGCACCACCGATGCCGTATAGCTTGTAACTTTGATATCGGACATGCGTATTATTCGAGTTGGTCCTGATGAAGAGGAGTTGACTTTCCACAACCTATAGATGCAGTGCGTCTGGTCTCTTTTGCAGATCTTCTGTACCGCTGTGTAAAACGCGCCAAATTTGTTGTCGTCAGTATTCGTCACAACTGGGAAGTTACTTACGCCTAAGTTAACGTTCATGTAGACTAGCGATGATAAAAGACCAGTATGGAGTTTTGTGGTACATCGGTTGCGGCGTCGAACGGCTTTGATAGCTCACCATTAACTCAAACTGTGCATGTGCGACACGGCGGGTACTGTTTGAGCAAAATTAAACCTCGCTGCATAAACCCATCTTATTCAATTTGTCCAGCGGTATATTGTGGTCAACTTTATCGATGGCCTTCGTGAAGTTTAAAAACACAACATCAACTGGAAGACGTTCTTCGGCAGCTTTTGTCCACGAATCGGTGGCAATCAGTAGGCCGATCGTGCATGAGTGACCTTTTTTGACGCTGTGTTGCGCTGAGGCCAATTGTGAATGAGTATTTACATGGTATTTTATGATATCGTCTACCATGCTCTCCGTTACTTTTGACATGGTTGGTAGCTAAACAGTGCGTTTGAAGTTACTGACGTTCGTTTGGTCTCCACCTTTGTAGATGGGAGCAATGATGTCGTGCTTCCAGGTGGCTGGAATAAAACCAGTATAATATGGGTGTTGAAACAAACGAACAAGCGGTTTTGTCAGCTCATCTGGGCATTCTTTCAGCAGTTATGAGTATCTCGTCAAGCCCCGGGGACTTATCAACGCGTAACAGGGGTGATTTAGCGCGTGCATTAGCCGGGGTGAAGTTAGGAGATGAGTTCGAGTAGAGATGAGGATGGAAAATAGCGGCGCACAATTCTGTCTAGTCGGAGCTGCTGGGGACAGATATACGTTGAGCACGCGATATCTCAGGTGCCTCAGGATGTGAAGTAAGGGGTCCTGAAGTTCCTATGAGAGAGGAAATGGCAGCTTTTGGTCTCGTCTGGGGAACGATGTGCACGAAAATTCTTTCAGGACAATCAGCGATGGATCTGTCAAATGGTAACAGGTGAACCCGGCAGTCGGAAAATACGGTTGCCGTGCGTTGATTACGACAATATTTGTATGCCAGATGTGGGTCACCATCTCCTCTAAAGAGGAATGCACAACATAAGGTCCACTTCTTTTTCACTAGACGCTAGGTCGGTTATTTGGGCCAAGACGACTTGTAGGTGGGGCGTGGAGTGTGAAGCGTGACTGAACTAGTTATCGTAGTGTTTAGGTGTAACATAATAAGTTCTAGATTTTCATCTACCGTGCTACATTCTTTAAATGATAGCCAGTTGGCTTGAGATAAGTGGTCTCGCATTCTTCGGAAGTTATATCTTCTGACATTGTGTGCAGCCGACAGCAAGGGGAGGGTGATCGTGATGTCACCCATTAGGCTGAAACTGATTGTGGCGTGGTCGTCTGCAAATAATGGCGCACCAACTTTGCTTAAATCCACCATGTGGGGTTTAGTAGTCAACACCACGTCCAGTTGAGATGGTCAGTGACCTTTTCTAAAACTCGTGACTCGCTTAACATGCTCAGTGAATCGCGATTCTTGCACGTGATTTCAGAAAATAGCGGCCGCAGTACCGGACGTTAGCCCGCTGGCGAGACTTGCATGTGGGAGGGTGATGCCCACTAAAACGATGGCGCAATGTCGAGCGATTACGGTGGCCAGTCTAGTGGCACTGTGCATTCTTGCATCTCATTCCCGAGGTTTCGGACGGGGCACAATAAATGGCACCGACAGTGGCGCGTGGTGAGTGAGACGTTCCAGCGTTTATCCACAGGCACTCTTCAAATGAAACCAGGGTTGGCTCTTTCTTTGGGGCTGAGTGTAATTCAACACCAAAGTTGATTGCTACGCCCCAACCTCTGCCGGCTAGCCGATTCTTGCAAAAGATAGTATAATCAGAAGGTTCCATCTCGTGACCGGATATGTCCGGCGTTAGCCACGTCTCCGCTACACCTATGATCTTTGACTTCTTTGAGTCGACAAGTTGTCGCATTTCTTCCACTTTGTTCCTTGGAGAAGGAACATTAGTATACATCTACCAGGAGCTAGATGCGCATACCTGCGCACCCTCATCTTGGATAGTGTCTGTCTTCAGATGCGTTACGGGTACTATCTGAGCTAGGCCGACCCTTTCCAGATCAGTTGTACCAGGTTTTTGGCTGCGCGGGAGGTGGTGGACTACTGATGAACTCCGGTATATTGGCCAACTTGACCACACTGACTGCCATGGGAAGTATTCCAGTAACATGCTTTCCACGGTCGGACCTATGTCTACCTGTGTGAAGTCGGAGCTCTAAAGCACAGTAGTCAGCATATCGCTTGTGCGGAGGGTAATTTCTAGTAGTCTGGAGGCTGAGATGGAGTTGAAGTGTACTCGACGCGGAAGGCGTTGAATAGACCATGCTCCACATTTGCCTACGTCTAGGTTTAGTTTGTCTCGGATAAACTTCCACTGGTCATCGTTGTGCTTGTGCGCGTGCAACGCATTCACACCCATCAGCTCCTTTATGCCGTGTACAATTTAACTGTACGCTCGACCGTACTAGGAACTTTGGAGTTTGCAATACACCGTCCGTCGATTCTCCCTAATCATCCATGGGAGGTCAGGTTTCGCTCTTAGACAAGAATCATTGAGACGTGATGTTCACTTTATCCGGTTCATCAAGACGCCAAGAAGAGGTACAGTGCGAGATTCAAGTACTTCTCATTGGCCAATTGCATATAACATTCGGTTACATGGGTTAATCACCTAGCGACAAAACAATGAAATGAACGAAAATCACATTGATGCAATCAGGGTTCACTGCCAGGGTAACGGAATTGATCGCTTTATCACCTTTTGCCAGGAGAGAGCAGGTGCGTAACGCTTGATCAACAGTACCTTGGAGAATGCTGAAAGCCCGGAAATGTGACTGCGCTATAGGAACGTGAAGGAAGTAACGGAGTCAACCAATGACCTGTTGCGATTGGGTGTTTCCCGATCGAAGACGCCAGATTTCTGTTCGGGTTTTGGTATACCAACACGTGTTGAGTTATTGTTTGCACCAGCTGTTCAAACTCGCTACCTGCCGGATACGAAAGCAAATGTCGGTCCTTGTGGCACAAGAGCATGTCTTAGTTTATTGAGTTTCTATCGGTTATTTTATAGACAGGAAGCATTAATAAAATGGAGAATTACGATTGATGCTGACGCTTTGGCTTTCCCATTGGTCAGCTCGACTCCGCTTGTAGCTCGTTTGATTTAACGTGTGACGCACTTAAACAATTTGTTTTACTCCGGTGCTCGTTATAACAAAATCCGATACTGGAGCAGTGTGCCATCCTGATTGATCCCCGCGCTGACACACCAGTTTACTCGCGATATCAACACTGATTGGCCGTAGTCCCCTGCGAATCACTGGTTGACTTCGAATCGGTGCGTTTGTCCAATCAAATCTCTTTGCACCAGCCACCTGGGGATATGCTCCGCCTCTCTCTTCCGTAACGTTTGATCTGTTCTACCACTATGCGAATCACCGCAACTGCAAGTGAACTGGCAGATAACATGAAAGGCGGAGTTAATCGAGGAATAATAATTGAATCTGGGCAGGGAAGACGTAGTTAAGGGTATCTCCTCGACGACTTCCGTTTGGCCTAGCGTGGCACGAATTGGCCGAGGGCGTCCGACCTAGTGAAACTTGCGAAGTCCGCAACGGAACGTGTTGTACTTGATTTCTGAGGGTAAGGAGCCTCTGGACAAAGATGATAGTGGTCCACAGAACCTGTTTTAGTCCGGCACAAACAGCCGCGTCGAGGGTGTCCACAACCATAGTGGTGGTGACGATTGCTTTAGATGGTGCAGATACACTGCGACAACCAACGTGTCTTATGCGTAGGATAGAGTCGATGGCTGCTTTTGACGATTCACCGACGCCGCTCGGAAGGCCACGAAGTGTGTCGGACAGAGGCTTCATGATATGCGCGCAAAGTGAAACCAATCAGCGGAAGTAGTTAACCATGCTGCTGAAGCGAAATGCATTATACAACAATCACAATAGTTCTCCACCAGTGTCAAACGACACGGATATATGAAAACACTTAGAGAGATTACCGCGGTAACACAGTTAGTCGGCCGACCGTCTATTGTGTTACTATTGAGTGGCTTACGTTAGTCACTCAACGACTTCACAGATTAAGCAATTTTGACTGCACTGTTTGTAACATTACGAAAGAGAGAAATATAAAGGACGTGGATTGCATGTTCAATACTCAATTGATATCGGTTTATTTTTGTTTAGTCATAGCATCTGACCATTATTTCGTGAGCGCGGCTTCAAACTAGTCGGCCAATTGTAATGTGGGATGTGCGTGTGCATTGTGTGGAGAATTGCTGACAGTGGGTTTTTATTCTATTAACCGTTGTATGGTCAGAGTAAATGGTTGTGTAATTTGGCAATCACTTTCACCATGTACCCTGACAATGTCTGACAAAAGTAGCAGGGAACCCATAAATTCCTACTGCTGTCCGCATATACACGGACTGCCGATATTTCGATAGTGTCGACTGCACTCTAATGAACGTTTGATTAAAGTGATCAGCGTAACATTTTCGTTAATCTTATCGAATCGGCATATTGTCGTGCCTCTAATAGTAACTGAGATATTCCACTTTCAGTTGGATTCTGAAAACTTGCATAGTGGCCAAAAGTTGTACAAGTTCAGCTTGCATTTTGCTGGTCCCTCAGCCATGACAGATTAATGAGCGTTTAATTTAATTGTTCGGCGTTATACTCTCGATGATTTTACCGAAGTGGTATATTGTCGTATTTCTAATGTCAACTGTGATATTCCACTTTCAGTTGGAATCAGAGTGTCTGGTGGTTGTCAAAATGTCCCTCGATGAATGCAGAATGCAAGGAACGAAGTAACCGAATAGCGGGCAGAAATAACAATTACTGAAAATTACTTGATTCTTCAGACATGGTGTACATTTCGTGTTCTTCCATTACATGTCTATTTCTCGAAACCGTTTGTTGTAAAATTTTACCGATATTTCCATTCTGTTGCTCGAAGGCGTGATTTCGTTGGCAATTGGCTTAAAAATAAGACGCGCACTTTAGTCAGGGCTTTTAGAATGTAAACCGACAGGCGTTCACAACGAAATAAGGGCTACGAAGAATCTTCCCCTTGGCCGACCATCGAGTGACTACCAGGTACACAGTTACCACGATTAATATTCACTTATAAGACAGTCAATAGGCACTCGATAATCTGTCGTGTTACCCGGGTAGGTATCTGACCTTCGAGCACGCGAACAAGCCGGAAGTGTGTGCGGTACCATCGGTGCACATAGGCCAATAGGCATGCAGGCAAACAAGAGCGATCGTATCCTTACGGTCCGATGTGTGGTGTGAGCGAGGGTATTGTAAGGAATTTCGCACATCGTACAGCAGGTAGACTGGGGTTATCTGAACGTCACTTTGGTGTCTCAAGTAAGTTGAATGCAATTAAACTTCCGAACGGCACTCAGAGAAGCAACTGACCCTAAGTGGAACGTGAAACTAGCGGTCGCTATTCCTGTGAGAAAAGAACTTTGGCCCAAAGGGGGTCCCAGGTCGAAGCTTGCAGAGTTTCTTGTTGCGATCCCTTCGACTTTTACTAGTTGCTGAGGTAAATAGTTGCTGCAGGAGTTCTGCGCCAAAGGAGGTGTGCTGAAGTTAAGTCACTGTGAGTAGTATACTACTCGCAACGAAACTGCCTGTCATACAACAAAAACCTAAGTGAGAAAAGGTAAGGAATTTTAAGACAAGACTCGTAGGAGAAATGCCGCAAGCCAGTGACCGTTTTGATGGCTACGTGCCAGGCGCGTTCGGTGGCGGGCATGTTCTTCCTCGAGCCGTTATACACCACTCGATTAGCATTCTCAAGCAGTGGTTTCATACAGATCCCATGAAGCGCTTGAACGGCATGTCTGTCTGTGCGGAGAAAGACCATTTTTGTCATCTCAGGAATTCTAAATCTGGCAATGATAAGAGAAGGACAAATTAGACGACAACCAAATTTCTGGTTATTCCTACCGGTCAGCTACTGTGGTGCTCATCGCCCTCTGCGCAGTGTGTACCATGAATAGTTTCTATGCAACATGCGTGCAGATTTTCTACTATTCAAATATAGACTCCAGCCATCTGACTAGTACTTAGCACTGCCAACGTTAGTCTGTAAAGCATCGGGTTGTGGTGTTTCGTTGCTCTGTACTTCGTTTTGCTTGTTTCACGTAACTGCTGCATATGACCGTCCTATACACTTTTGCTTGACTTCATAAAACGTGTACAAAGTTTATGCATATACTTCACTGCCATCATTCGTCAGTTATTCCTACAACACCGGTGGTTAGTAGCTAGAAGAAACATTACATTGTTGAATCGAATCTCAGCTCCAGCACTTTGCAAAGTGAGCTTCGTCTAGGACACTTCGAATGCTCCGCCAATACCACCGGATGTTTCATAATCACTGTCCATCCTCACTGGATCATGTTCTTGACTTTACTCAACACTTAGCATTGAGGTGTATTGTAGTATATTCACCCATGTCCAAAACATGATCGCCAGTCTTCCAGATTTGTAAGTCTTCGACATAAAGGGGGGTGTTGACGGAAATAAGTTAGAGATGGTCACCAATGTAAACCAGAAACAGCGCTGGAACAAGTGCGGATCGTTGAGAAACTCCAGCTGAGATTGGAAAGTGAGAGGAAATGCTCAATCCGGTTTCTCTCTCTGAATGTTCTGTTATTAATAAATGGTGCAGTCTAGCGGAGAACCTCTTCTTGGATGGCATAGCCTTCTAGCCTGTGTACAACAGGATCTTGTTGGAAACCGTCGAAAGGGGTGGCAAAAGAGATTCGATCATTTTCTTTCCCTCTTTCTGGCCAGCCATGAAGATTAAGCTACTGATTATGCATGATTAGTCGGGAATGAAATTACGCTAGTTTGGACAGAAGTGTTTATTTCAGAAGGAGTGGCTCGACTCAACAGACGCTATATTATCTCCCATGGGGCACCGCTTTGGCCGGTCAACAGAAGAATGGCAGGCGAATGTCGATCGCCGACAGTAAACATGGCTGTGACAGTGGATAATTTTATGCTTCCGGGAAAGCGCTGAGTGTACTACACTATATATGCCGATTACAGAGGGACACCGCTAAAACTTCTCCGTATGTTCAGTAGGTCCAGTAGATTTGTCGCAAGCCTATAAAGCTCTTGATTTCTAAATGACCTGCCCTTGGATCTTGTGGAAAATAGGCTTGAAGTTGAATATCCTCATCCGGGCGCACGACAAGAACAACACCGGTTGGATAACAGCCGGTGTATAATCCAAATTGTCGAAAATGTACAATGCGATAGGACGGTGTGTGAAGAGTATACGCCGTTTGTACAACGAAAAGGAAAGTGAAAGAAATGAAAATATGGGGATAAACTGAATAGAGTATTTCCTAATGTCCAAGACCCACACAGTTCCCATACGACCCAGATCACGGACAAAGATGCAAGCACACCACATTCACAAGGGACTGTTCGTGGGAAAAGAGGGGACTTTCCTTCAAAGTAATAATACCGATAAAAAATAGGTAAAAACGGTGTGGAGAAAGTGACCGCTGAGGGACTTTCTAGCTTTAAGTCTACAATATACGGTAGATGGACTACGTGCCATTGGTAGAAAAACACACGTTCTGCAGTTTGTATAGATGGCCGTCGATCAAAACTGTACAAAGGCATGATCGTTTGAAATCATCCGTGGCCACCGTCATAACAATTTTTTCAGAAAGGTTATTCCAGTGACTGTGCACCCAAACAGAAAAGAGTCATGCAGTTCACTCCGCTGTATTGTGCATATAAATTCAAGAAATTTCCCTTTAAAGTTGGTTTGTAACTAACGGCCAGCAAGCTGGTGCGGAGGTGATCTGGCGTATGCAGGATTTTGTGGACAGGTGTCACGTCTCTACGAAGATGTCGGCGTTCCACACTTAAAATGTTTAGTTTCCCCAGCACTGGCGCATAAGGCAGGATTCTCAGTCCTAACATTCTTCTGATGGTTGCTCTTCGTCAGTTTTCAACTGGCCTAAAGTGCTGACTACCAGTAGGCTACAGGTTTGCATATTCAGCTCCAGATGTCTTTATGGATTTACACAGTAAGTCTGGGAAGTATATAGGGTTTATACGACCTAGATTACGTTAGTCCGAACGCATAACTCTGGTAGCTTCGCGCGTCAGTAAAGCGATGTTTTGAGAAACTTAAAGGTCTTATTAAATAGGAGTAACCAGATAACTTTGCCCTGCAATGTGGTAAATCCGTTTGACAATTTGGCTGACGTGAAGAACTGTATGTTTTGCTTACACTAAAAGGCGAACGATTTTTTCCGCCCAGAAGCGTAGTTTATTTAGATCAACCCAGAATATGTATCCATTATTTAAGGCTTATGCTGGCACCTAAGTCATTGTATCATCAGCGTAAACCAGGAACAACACTTTTTCAATGATGGAGCCCTGTGCTAGCCTCCTAGCGGTTGGTTGTTTGTAAGAATATTCACCAATGACGCTTGTACAAGAAATTCTATTCGAGGGGCAGTGTCATGTTCAGACTAACAGTTGGCCTGGGATGCCTTAAAACCATGGCTGGCGAGATATCGTGATCTACCCTGGCGAAGCCTTTCAGAAAATCTAGACAAACTTTGTCCGCATCGCTGCTAGAATCAACTAATTTGGTCCGTGGGTCATTTGTCTTAAAAAGGTGGTTGTGCACGGGTATTCTCTAAGAAATCCGTGCAGTTGAAGCATAAAAGATTGCGTTTTCTTATAAGGTATTAAATATAGTTGTCGATTAAGCTTTCCGGGTTCTTTAGTATAAGTCGGTAAGACGGCAACTTGTAGCATTACTACATGTACCACCTTTGTAAAGCGGCATCAACTGGCAGTGTCTCCATTCGCTTGGGGCTTTGCTATCGATTAGAAAGTAACCAATTAATGCATGCATCGGAGCTGTCAAGAAGCTCGAGTATTCATTGAGGAAACCAGATGATGTGTTGTCCGGACCGGGTGACTTGTGTATACTGATACAAATAAGTTTCCCGGGGAAAGATGTTTGATATATCTTGATGTTCACGAAATCGTTGGGTTCACCAAATGGTGAATTACTAGAGTGCTACCGTGCGGCGTGTGTTCATTTTCCGTAAACTGCATTCAAGTGTGATACAATAGCTTACGTTGCCTTACTGCCCGTTTTGGAAGTTTCGTCAAAGGCCTCAGTTTTCGGTATTTTGTCTAGATTTAGATACACCGTAAAGCTACGCAAAGAACGCCTTTGGGTTTGAGTTCGAGCTTTCCGCAAGATTATTGTGGGCATCATGGTGTTGCCTAGTTTTTGTAATGCATCTGATGCCCGGCATTGTGTATAGTGGAGGAGCTATTTCAGTAGGTTCGCTCTAAAGCGAACATGTTTTGCGACTGGCGACCATGAGCCCGCGGGTATTGTCTAAGTCAATACCTCACCCTTTTTGGCTGAGCAAGCCTTAGGAGCACACGCCTCTTGATAACCCAGTGAACGAAGACCTCGAGGGTTGTCCGAGGGATATCCACCGTTACTACTGAACTAAACAGCAATCGGTCCTGATCAGGGCCTCTTTAAGATTGGTATATGTGCATGGTGAAATGCATACTGGTGAGTAGTAGGGGATTTGGTTTCCATATAGATTGAACATCACCTACAATTGATCACGGCTGTCGCATTCCCATAGACTTTCCAATCAGCCGCTTGCGAAAAGAAGCACTAGACTTGAGTTTCGCTCTCAATAGAGCCCGTCAGTAGTACATATCACTGCCACTTCCGGGAAAAGAACTCCGGCCACGCTGTTCACGAGGCAACCGTGTTTACCACTGCGCCATTGACCTCACATTAGACACGACCAAACTATCATATGTGAACACAAACACTTTCTGTTGTGGGTGATGTTCATTGTATATGAAAATAAAATCCCCTACGATTAATCAGTAATCAAATACCGCTCAACAAGTCTTACAGTTCTGTGACTTTAACTTGGACAGAAGTCCTAGTTGAGGGGTCATCGATTGGAGTTTACAGCTATTAACTCAGTTACTGTTTAGACAGTAACTGTATCTCCTATTGGGACGATCCGGCAACCTGATCATTACTCACAAGCGAAAGCGGTTGTGCGTTCACATATGAAAATTCAATCGTACCTTACGTGAGGTCATTGGCGCAGTCGTGAACACTGTTGGCTCATGAACAGCGTGGCTGGAGTTCTAGCCCCGGCAGTGGCGAGGATATACACTACTGACGAGCTCTAATGAGAGCGAAACTCGAGTCTAGTGCTTCCTTTCGAAACAGGCCGACTGGAATGTTCATGGGAATGTGACAGCTGCGATCAATTGTGGGTAATGTTCAATCAGTATAAAATGCACACATACTCGAACATTTACCACCGCGTGTCACATTTCAGCCACGTGGCTTTTATAACCGAGTCCAACTGAACGCAAACTAACAACTGGCGTGCTCAATGGTTTACAAATAGCGCGACTAAGTAACCCCCTTTCAGTTATCCGTAAACTGCAAACGGCAATAATCAATGAAAGCAAGGAGAAAGTAAACCCCGGATAAACAACTTATCAAGCCAATAGATATGGCAAATCCGCATGAAAAACTGGTCGTTTATTATAAAAAATAATTGAACTTACGGCCGCGTGGGCGCGCAAAAAAAGTTCAATCACGTCCATCCAGCCATTGAGATATACGAATTTAGACAGATGAATTGCGTACGTCGGCTCGGGGTAAACTAAAGTTAAGAATATCATTGCAAATGTAATCAAACAACAAAATGACGTGGTCGCTCAACCCCAGCGGAGCAATGTGATTCATGCTTGAAACACCACAAGTTCATTTGACAGTACAAAAGCCTGATCACCAACCGTGAATCTGGATCTTAAGTGACACTAAAAAATCTCACAGACATAGTTAGGTTTACCAGATTTAGACAGAGGTTGGGGATGCACGTGAGGAAGTTTAGAATTTCATACTATGAAAGAATTTGGAGGATAATTTGTCCCGGGAAACTTCATGGCCGAAGTGAGTTTTGCATCGTCAAGTGGCGTGGCGTTTGGTGGACGGATGATGACATCTATTGCGTATATCGTACTACTGTCGGTTCCAAATGAACACAAGGAGGAATCTGATAGTTCCGTGAATGGGGAGTCCGTCATTACAGAGATAGCGAAATGCTCTGGTAGGTTTTTTCAGCTTTCCGTCATGCCGACCATTTATTTGATAGTGGCGGAGGATACTGATTCCCTGCTAAGTGCTTGCCATTTCTGATGTCTGGCGACAAACGCGTAGCAGTGATAGCAATTAACCGGAGAGAATCATTGAAAAGTAATCTGCGCAACTCCAAAAAGTTGCTCCGCCTGCGGGCCACTTTTTGGTCGACTGGTGGAAGTGCCACTGATTTCGGTGACTAGCACGGTGGCCTCGACATCAGGTCTATTCACGGGATTTAGGTCTCAGAAGGATTATCTTTGCTTGCGCGATCGATCTATGTGAGACTTTATGTCAGTCGGGAAGTACATACGACGGGTGCGCCACTAGTCCAGCGTATCCAAAGCCATCGTCTCTGATGTCAGAGTGATTGTCAGCAATTTGGTTATCCGGAACATGGATATATGTGCCTGTTCAGATAGGCCGGATGTATTGTTCGTCGTTTATCTTACTCCCAGTCTACTGCGAATGAAGTAACATTAAGCAGCGTTGCGATTCGTGTCAGAACCTTTGAGAATCTTAAGTACAATCATGCACATTTGCTTGATATGATCGGAGGAGAATGTCGACAATTGGTAAAGATAAATAGTGGCGCATTGAATGTGGCGCAGTCAGCAGCGGTTGATCACCTGGAGAGGTTACACCAATTTGTTATACAGGAGTGAAGAAATAAGAGAGAAAACTATACGGAGAACGAAAGAAAAAAGTGGAGGGAGAGGACAGAGAAGATAAAGAGGAAAGAGCAATAGTGAACGTACACAGGGTTTTATGTACCTGACCGCCAATGGCCATCTTAGAATAACACAATCGCCTGGCAGGCTCTTGAATGTATCGGCTGATGTTTCCCAGACAATCGTTACTGTAAATGCATTCCGTGTCGAATAGACTAGGATGGTAAAGTTATGCCGCCCACATAAGTGAATGCTGCGTAGTATAGAAACCTTGTTTCTGTTCCCTGAAAATCACTATATTGGCGGTGGTGGAAAAGCTTTGTCGGGATGATTAAGAAAGGATAGGACTTTGTGTCAGCGAAAGTCACCTGTCGAACGCCTGTAGAAGAGGGCAAATGGTTTCAGCTACGACAGACGGACCTCATGCAAGTGAGACAGACTCGCAACTCTGCTTTCAGTCCTCCTAGAGCGATTGGGTCTTCCTTGAAGTACGGCGCACGAGTCTGGATGTTGATCTCCGATGGAGGCCCTACCAATGTGCTATAGGTGCGTTAGAAGTTGTCGACCAGAAACCCCAGTGTTGTTAGCCACGTGTAATATTCCCTTATCAGCAGCACAACGTTAGCAAAAGAGTGGGGAACTGGCGCGACCGTAGTACCTGGGTCAAACATTTATCAAACTGGTTAACGCCCCACCATCAAGGAGGTAGGTTTTAGCACCGTTATGGACAGAAGGCACGATCACGTTTTTTAAGAGCGTTCTACCATTAAAAAAATGCACAGAATGCGACAAGAATCTCAATAGCTGACCGGAAGGAATAACCAGAAATTTGGTTGTCGTCTAATTTGTCCTTCTCTTATCATTACCAGGTTTAGAATTCCTGAGAGGACAAAAATGGTCCTTCTTCGCACAGACAGACATGCCGTTCAAGCGCTTCATGGGGTCTGTATGAGATCACTGCTGTGACGTTAGGTTCCATTAAATACACATTTAGGAATTTCATTTGTACCAGCTTACTAAAACTTGTTTTAACATTTGCTTCATCGGGGTTTGTCACTTAGTTATAACTGAAAGGAGGCCGATTGTCGTTGTTTCAACTTTTGGCGATGAAGCAAACCGGTTTAGAGGGCTAGATCAATTGTTTGGTCCCCATCCCATCCGGAAATTTGTGCGTTCCGTCTACCGGCTGCACGTTTATTCCACGTTATCTGAGGAGGTTGTTGGTCTATTTTCCTTGTCGTATGAAGACCATCTATCAAACCTGGAACAATCCCCCTAGCCTACAGGCGTCTGAGAAGCGACTTTATATCAACATTAATATCTTATGCCCCTCCAGTCACCAAAAATGTTTACATTCGCCGATACAATGAATCTCGAGGACCATAAGTACAAGTTCTCCACACCACGTAGTAGCCTCTTATGCAGGCGGCGTAGTATTGCTGTCAGAGTCCGTTCGGTATGAAACGCACTTTCGGCGATGATTGTCATGACAACGTCGGTCGATGCATTCTAGAGACAACTAGATGGCTGGATTATCCCAAGATGGTCGTTGGCAGTCGGACACGTATAGCCCCATGTACCTTCATTGTTGTCATTTCCTTCCTCTCTCGTCTTTCCTCATTCCTCCCTACCTTCTTTGTATAATCTTATCTATCCAATGTTATACAACAAAACGGTGCAACCTCCGTAGGTACCCGGCTGATGCGAGCTGCTCCAACACTTGACACACCTTACATATTCTCACCATTTCAGCTGGTCACGTGCCCGGTGAGGACAAACAACAACCAAACCTAAGTAGAATCTATTGTGACACCACAAACTCTGCATTACTCGCTCTTGCCAGAGGCGGTGATACTGCACAAGTTTTATAATTTCAGCTCCGCAAGAAACCATTGAAATGACTTGCGTTGGTTCAGATGATCAATCGTTCGGTCTCAACTGCAATAAAAACATAGGAGCTAATCAGGCATTATTAGGCGAAATTTCTGGCGGATGGTTCTGTTGTACTCGCGTCTCAACAGTGGCAGTGCTATACAACTTTCGAGGAAGTTTTTGTGGTCGGATTTCGTCAAATATTTCCCCGTAATTGCTTGGTTGAGTCTCACGCAAAGGTCACTGTCTGGGAACTATGGGGATGCTACATTTGTTCTTTCCAGTGCATGTAGTGCCGTGGCGTTGAATTGTCCTATGCGGAGAAAACTAGTGTAACGAACAAGTAGGCGTGCATTCGACCCTCGACAACCAAAACTTTAAAGCGCTTTTCTGGAAGAACAGTCGAACTGTAGTCCCAACAGGTGTTGAACTAAAGGAACGTGGTAGAGTTTGGGAACAAACCTTATATTTTCAGCATTGTTTGTAAATATGAAGAGTAGTCAGCTTTAGCCTTATTTTTGACCAACAGCGGCAACTAAGAGAAGAGGAAAAGTACACGAGATATGAACCCCAACCCACTCAGCGCCCCTCAGAGCGCGTTAAACAACACTCGGAAAGATACAACTTAAACGACTTTGAAGAATGGAGTAATAGATTGGTCCTTAGGAAAAAAGCAAGCATTTGATGCTTGCAATTACTAACAGCTTCGTTCGCGTCACTGCTGGAATATTTGTCATCATTAACTCCGCCGTGCTCACGTACTGAGACGATCAGGCCCGTGTGGTGCATCATAATACAGCACGCCGTCCTTTGATCTTCTCTCGTCCATGCCGTTTATATCCAGACAAACTGAAAATAGCCAAGGCTGAATTCGAATATATGCTTCAGTTGGCATAATTTTGCCTTCAAACAGCCCTTGGGTGGCGGCATCACACATGGTAACGAACAAGTCTCCGGGGAGATTGGAGATCTCGTGATTACTACGCTGTCAACAACTGCACAATTCCGGACGGGTGCTTTATACCTTACATCTTCGATTTTTCCTTAGGACTCCCAGACGTTACCGTTTTCTATAAAAGGCGTGGTGGATGAGTTGTCGGAAAACGACCGTGCAGATTTCGAGATGTATGCTAACAGCATTGCAACCAAGCGAATGGACATCAGAATGGCCGACCTGTTCAACTAGTTGAATGCTGTGAAACCGTGTGCCAAATTTCTGAATAATCCCGAGCGGTATGTTCATAACTTCTTTTCTTTGAACTTGAACAGAATTTTGCTTGAGGCATTATCACTAGGACCTAAATTTTGTTGTCCACGCCGTAAGAATAGCCAGCTTGATTTAGAAGTTCAATTTGAAAATTTGTACGATCAGTTAGCCGCCCTAACTCCATCATCCTCCTTAAACGAAGAAAGACTTGAATCAACGTTGGTGAACTCTTGCTATCAGTACCTCAACTACACTCCGCAAGTAAAACAGCTCCTTACGAAGCAGCATTTAGAAGCGTTGAAGTGTTTAAAAAAGAACGAGCATATAATGCTTTCCAGATCGGATAAAGGAACGGGAGTAGTCTTAATGAACAGGATTGATTACGTTGCCAAAACGAATGATATAATAGATGATAGCTCAAAACTTATGAAGATGAATACGGAAAAAGACAAAACACCAGCTATAGAAAGAGCGATATCTAAAACGTTGCGTGGAATGAAACAGAAGTGGGTAATTGATTCGGCTATTTTCGAGCGCGTCCGCCCCACTGGAACAATAATCCCTAGGTTATATGATTCGCTCAAAGTGCACAAAGCAGCCATGCCTTTGAGACCTATATTAGATGTGTGCAACTCACCCTATCACGCTCTGGCCAAATGGCTTGCCTGTCTGCTTGAACATATCAGGTTGGAGCTAGCAAAACGCAGTCTCCGGGACACGTTTCATTTCATTGACGCAGTCAAAACCTGAAGCTAAAAATCAAAGAATGTTCTCATTCGATGTTGCCTCATTGTTTACGAACGTACCTCTACAAGAGACAATTGACTATTTGTGCGGTTACATAGAGTGCAATAACAAACAGGTGGGCATCCCAAAAGATGAACTGAGAGAACTGCTGGTGCTTTGTACGAGTAACGTTCAGTTTCTGTTTAACGGTGCAATCTACCGACAGAGAGATGGGGTGGTAGTGGGCTCGCCTTTAGGTCCCCTGTTAGCTGACGATTCCATGAGCAAACTCGAGACCAACTAATTGAGCGAGGTGATTCAACAATTTGCTTTCTATAAACGTTATGTTGATGATAGCTTTTGCGTCGTTAACGATGATTCCAACATGAACAGGGTTTTGGCAGTTTTTAACTCAGTCCACAGCATTATTAAATTAACCCAGGAGTCAGACAAGAATGGTCAAATAAATTTCTTGGATGTTGGCATAGTAAGACGAGAAGATGGTTCAATCCAACGACATGTGCACGGAAAACAAACTTGGAGTAGCCAATACATTCATTTTGACAGTTTTGTTCCGCTAAATCAAAAGCGAAACCCTTTACGATGTCTGACGGGTAGGGCGTTAAAGATCTGCACTCCTGACACTTTACAAGGTGAGCTAGAATTTCTACAAGAAGTGTTCATGCAAAATGGCTACCCAATGCGTTTCATTCAGAAGGCAATGCAGGCGGTAGAGTTGAAATTTAAGTCACCTTCCGCGGATAAGAAACTTGCGTTTATCAGTCTTCCTTTCAAGGGCGATCCCATGTTTTGTGTTCTCATTTATTTGCTCGTTTCGAGCATCATACATTGGTCGTACTACAAAACGATTGTCTGACAGAGTGCGTGGACATCATCCTGCGTGGTTTAACAGTGGTGTGGTTAAAACGTTTACAAGCGCGTTTGTTGCTAATTTGACTGACTCTAATCAATCTGTCAGTGAGAAAGACGTTTTTTAGATTGTTTACCGAGTGCCAAGGAATCGATCAAAGATGGTGAGATTCCGAATGTTGACCGTTGCCGAGGCCATTAGTATCCGATTACGCAACCCTGACCTCTGTGCTCAGAAGAAGTTCGTGCGGACACTTAATCTGCCCTGGTCCACAATCAGTCAAGCTCACGAATTGGAACAGTGATTGCGTAACTGATAACACACACGCTATCCATAACCTCTACTGACCGTTTCTCCCACTCACCCCAGTTACTGTTTTTCATATTTATTGTGTTGTAATTAGCCCGATGATCAAACACAGAAAACAAGTCTTGTTCGCTACCTTGTCATTCTCATGACTTCATTGGGTATTTTCGAGCGCATTTTCTATAAATTAAACCTAGTACGCGCCTGTTATCGCTACCCGGTTGCCGAAGAGGACGTCTCTAAGACAGCCAATGCAACACTTTTTGGACGTTTTGAGTTCACGAAATTGCCCTTGGGGCTTCGTAGTATACCTCTAGCACTTCAGCGATTCATGGACGAAGTACTGCGTGGACCCCCTTTTGCATACGTCTACATCGACAATGTCTTGATCGTTAGCCGCTCGAACGAAGAACACTTGTTCCACCGTCGTGCCGTTTTCGATTGTTTCGCGCAATATGATGTTAAAAGTTACAATGATAAGTGTGCTTTCGGAGTTAGTTCATTAGATTTTGTGGGACGTAGCATCGATCAAACCGGCATCACACTTCTGCCAAATAAGGTTTTGTCCATCTCAATTTTTCTGGTTCCTCCTACATTGGCCCAATTCCGACGATTCCTCGGCATACTCAACTATTATAAGCTTTTTATTCATCATTGCGTGTACATTATAAGACCTCAGACCGACCCAGTTAATTCAAAACGCAGGTCCATTCAACCCTGCCCGAAGCCAAAGTAGCTTTCTCATCGACAAAAGAAGCCTTGTCACACCACTAAACCATGCTTCGTTAGTGGTGGTTCATACGCCTATCTCCTCACCATGGATGCATCAACCACCGCCGTTAGCGCAGTATTAAAACAATGCATAAGTGGTCAATTAGCAACCCTTAGCCTTTTTCTCTCAACAACCACAGTCAATGCGGGCAAAATATAGCACATTTGGAAGTGAATTGTTGGCTATTTATTTGGCGGTCGGCTACTATCGATACACTTTGGAAGGCCGCCACGTGCAAACCGATCACAAACCCTTAGTATTTGTTTTAAAGCTAAACCTGATCGGTATTCCCCTCATGAAATCAGATATTTGAACTACAACTCTCAATTCGCCACGGAAATTCGACACCTACTTGGTGACACCAGTGTCGTTGCTGTTGCACTGTCGCACCCTGACGTCAGCTCAGTCCAGTCGCCACCTTCTTTCGATTTATCCAATATGGTCACTGCCAAACAATGCAGTGGGGACATCAAGGACGTTTCCATTTGTGAGTTCTTGAAATTATCCACCACTCCCCTGCCGACACAAGCTGGTGTCATCCTGTGCGATATTTCAGCGGGTACACCTAAACAAAATATGAAGAACTTGACTGCTCCATTGAGCAAAGTGGGTGGGTTTCGTCTGCCTGGATGGGGTCCTCGTAATCACTCAAGCCGTTGGTTAGAGACGCTATTCGAGATGGCGATATGTCGCGGTCAACAGAGGAGCTGTACCCATACCATTCCTAGTTCTTCCGCTTAGTATTTTTAAAAAATAATGTTTAGCCTTCTCAGCAACGTTTTCTTCCGGGATATTCCACGTCACTTTTGAGACGAGCGGCGACCCGAGCCACATTACCTTTTGGTCAGACTTATGGCTGTTATGATGATGACGACGACGACGACGATGATGATGGATACATTTTGACCTTTTGGCCCACTTTCTTATCGACGTACTATTTTTAATCATTTCCACTGTTTATCTCACCCGGGAAAACGCAGCACACTAGAAGTAATTGCACAACGTTTTTTGAACATAACTGTTCGTCTCTTATCACAACAGTGTACTGAGTGCCAACGAATTAAAGTGCACAGGCATACGGTCACCAAACCTGGCAAATTGTCTCAGCCAGACGCGTGTTTTTGCCATGTACACCTTGGCATCGTTGGCCTACTACCACTCTCCAACGATTGTACGTATATGTTGACCGCAATCGATCGCTTAACCTGTGAGACTTCAGCTGTACCCATTACAAATGTATAAGCAGAGACAGCTGGTAAAACCTTGGGACATTGGATCGCCAATTTTGGTATGCCATCTACAATCACTACAGATCGAGGCACGTAGTTCCAGCCTTCCATTTTTCGCCAATTCATGCAACTACTGGATTTTTGACACATTGAAGCAACGGTATGCCATCCCCATATGTGGTTTAGTCGAGCGTTTTCACCGGCAACTAAAATCCTCAATAATCACCCAATCCGACGCAACGAGATGGAGCGAGCGTCTGCCACTCATTATTCTTGGAACCCGGCCTACCGTTACAAGGGACACTGACTGCACTAGCTCAGAATTAGTTTACGGTACCGCTTTGTATCTCCACGACACACGCGGACCCAGGTATGGATTACGTTTCACGTTTACGACAATAAATGTTTAGTCTTCGTTTCACACCAACCCGTCAACATTGACACCGGGAACAAAAATCTCCCTATTTGTTTACATGTACAATTGTGTTCCGTCGTCATGTTGCCATCAAGAAACAACTACAATCACGATACCTCGGCCCCTTTAAAGTGGTTAGGCGCAACTGAGAATTTGCCATTACTGAAAGGCTTGGACGAAGCGATTCCGTATCTACCAATCGATCAAATCCAGCCTACACACAGCAGAATGTTGATTCACCTTAGTCGATGTTGATTGATGACAATCCCTCTCCACCCCCGGTAGTACTAAATCCACCTGCAGCTCAGCCTAGTCGTGCTCTTGAACAACACACCACACGTAGAGAACGATCTGTACTCTAGCTTAAGCATCTTACATTATGATACGTGGTGTGGCCACCAAGCGTTTAGTTCGTTTTCTCTTCAGTGTTGTTATTTCATCGTGCATTTAACTCACAAACGCTCTGGTGGCGGTGGATGTCAGTGTCCACATTTCGTAATTTTACTTCGTAATTCATTTCGTGCGTTTTGTTTATACCGTTTTGGTGGCGTCGTCTGTGCACTTGTTTGAAAGCATCATCATCATCTTTTTGAGTTTCACTAGCAACAAGAATAAACAGGTGGTTCCGCGCACCGTCTCTGCCTTCCACTTCTGCGTGGATCTTCGGTTGTTAAAGTAATTGCATGGTAAAGTGTTTTAGCTCAGCGTATCTGCCGACATACCAACGCTCAGCTTTCACCATCTCACACCGCGTGTGAAATTATTTATCTGACGTCGTCCGAACTTATTCTCTGGCACTGTTCTTCTCTCGTATGGTGGCTTGTTCAATTTAACCTACCTCATCCTGTCACCGAGTCGTTTCATTTTTATTGATACTTCTTCCGTTTCGTTTACACGCATACCTTTTGCACTTATCCGTTACCGTCCTAACTCTTCTTCAGTGTTATTTTATTTTGATCGTTTTTATCGTTTGTTTGATTGGGTCACTCCGCGTACTCATATATCAAACGCTTATGAATTTACTTGAGTTTCTTGCCTAAATATTTACAGAAACATGATCTAATGGCCTCTAGGAGGCATACTTGAATCACAAACCACTTCGCATTTATGTCACGGGTTGATGTTCTGGAATTCTGGCAGTAGGATTGTGTTCTTCGTACCATGCTTACTCTGACCCTAGCACATCCCATTTGAAGAGGTTGATCGTACGAAGGAAGTCGAGGATTAACTTGCAGAGGGGTAATTGGCCGTCGTACTCGATTCGTTCTCTGACCCGAGTAACATCTCACATGATGTGCACTGCTGTTGAAGGGGACCAGACGTATCTGTCAAATTCTCTAAAGGGACTTCTTTCTGTCACGGTGATTGTTCGGAGTTGAAGCCGGTTGGCATGGTTTATTAAAATGTCCATTCCGACTTGGACTTCAAAAATGACACTGAGCAATATTCTTCGAAATTAGCCAAATAACGATTTGACAAGATTGTTGCGATAACCTTTGGCTAAATAGTTAGGGCAATGTTGAGGTGTCGGCGTTTGACTCCGTGCCGTTGACAGAACCCGCTTTCCAAGGTTTTATCTTCAGATCCCGGGATTGAAACACTTGGATGGATTGATTCTAGCTTTAGTTGGATTTTCCTTCAAGCAAACGTCCCGACTGTAGATCATGCACCAGACAGTTGCTGATTTGGTGTCGCCCATTAGGGCACCAAAAATATTTCTAGCATTTCCACGATCGTCCCTTCCTTCTGAGCTTTCTGGAGGGTGCTTTGAGAGTGTTCAAAACTTGCCTTCTCTGATCGCTAGACTGAGGGTGGTAAAGCTGATCAACGATGGTTGATACTGCTCCAGTGACAATTCAGCAAACATTGAGGAAGTAAACTGTGCTGCATTTTCACCAAGCAGCATTTTCGGACATCCGGATTAGCTGAACATTCTTCGAAATTGCAGGATGGTTAATGTTGTGGCTGCGGTTAGCATGATAACAACCTACGGCCACTGGGAACAGACGTCGACGGCAGTCAGAAAGTTCTGAATATGGTGGGTTGCTTCGGTGGTTACCGGGAGTGTTCGGATGATTTCCGAGATGACGCGATTGATTTCGGCCTCGAAGAACACTGTTGTAGTTACGGCTTCTTCCGGGCCAGGCGTTCGCAAGCTATTGAGACGGGCGAGAGAATTTGCCTGCGTTCGTCGCTGACTTTTACTTGATGTCGGACTTAGTTCAGCGCTATCGTTACCCATTGTTATGGACAGTTTGCCGTGCAGATCGGTATACCCATCTTTGACTACCGAACAGTCAACAGCAGTTTGTCAACTGTCTGTAGAATAAAGTCTCAGCCGAATGGCACTTTGTAAAAACGGTTTATAGCGAAAATTATGACGAATATTTCGCCCGATCTGGCCGGAATCCCTAGCTGCTGGCGGTGGAAACTAATCAGTATGAGCGACTGTTTTTAGGAAGCCACCAGAATAAAGATGTGAGATGATGGCTCCCACTCCATGGCTTGAGGCGTCCGATGCGACTACGATTTTAAGAGTAAGTCAGCAGGTTGTCAGAGTCCAGCTATGCCTTCACGTCATCCGGTGAGTTCTCACATTCAGTGTACTAGTTTTAGACTGTTAAGAGATGTTCGAACTAAGTGCATGGCAGACGAGAGCGTGCCGCACTAGCTGACAAGTCCCTGGAATGAACGTAGGGTTGATGCCTCTGACAGTAGTCGTACATCAAAAACATATCGGATATTGTTTTGGTTTGAACGACAGCCGTTATAAACGATGATAAAGCCCAGGTACTTGTTTGACTACATGAATAAATTGCGATTCTCCCAACGAATGTGGAACCCGTAATCGACCATGCGCCCAATAAACTTGTCCAAGCAATGCGCCCACTTTGCATCATCTGCTGCCGTCACGACGATGTCGCTAAGGTAGGCGGCTACACTCGAAACATTAGTTAGCATTAACTCCATAATCTGCAAGAGAACTACTGGTACAGTATTCACACGAACTGGAAGACACTGGCATTGGAGCAGACCACAGTAAATGTTGATGGTTAATAGCTCTTTAGAAAATCCTGCAACTTCGACCTGTAGATAGACATCTGTTGCATCTGGCCCCGCGAAACACCTGTTAACTTCCACATTCGCGAATACATTATCGAGCAGTTGAATGGGTACTGGTGCGTATCTAGGGTCACATTGAGGCCCGTAGAGCATGAAGCACGAATCTTCACGACTCCGTAGTGTTTCTGTACGACGACAGTTAATGCAGCCCGAGAGGAATAGCTGACCAGTTTTTGAGCACCAACTTCCCGCAGGCGACAGACTTACATGTCCATGAGAGGCAAGGCAGTGTACATTACTGGACCTTTTTGTCGGAAACCCGGTCTTGGATGGTCGCGCGGCAGTGTTCGTTTTGGGACAAAAGTCTAAGGCCTCCTGAAAGACTAGAGTATATCCGGTGAAGCTTTTCGACAATGCTGGAAGATCCGGTGGCGTAACTAAATGCCACTGGGTCATCGTTAGTTTCATTCCTGCCGAAGCGGCCAATGGGCGTCTGGAACAAGTTTATATCGTCTAGCATCAGCAAGTCCAGGTCTGGTTGATCTATAAGATAACAATTGCTTGTAAAGTGTGTGTCCCCGAAAGTTCGCCGGGTAACCACATGAAGCCATCTAATGCGTTGCGGGCATTGTAGGTGGTTGACCTCACGGCAATACAGCCTAAATTTTTCTATATCCGTCTCGAAATGTTATAACTGTATCCTACTGAACACGAACGCGAATAACTGCTACGAACGACGATGAATGAATAAAGCGAATAGAAAACCCTTCCAATTGGTCAACCCAAACTGCGAACGACAAGAACCAATGAGAACACGAACAAAGCAGACTCCGGATAGCAATGTAGTTGGCCACCAGACGGTTTACGAATTTACCTGGGAAACCGATCTGTATTTATAGAAACTCATTGACCTTGCAGTGGCGTGAGCGCGCGAAGAAATATTTGGATCCCACGCCGATGTATATCCCAGCAACGGCTTATGATATATGATTTCTGACAGCAGAATCGCATTCTACATGTCAGGTTTACCCTGGCCCTAACATTTCCCTTTTGAGGATGTTGACCGTACGACGGAAGTCGGGGGTTAACTTGCAGAGGCATCATTGGCCATCGTACTCGGTCGGTCCATCTTCTAGGGAGCAGTTCACGTGGTGGACTTTGCCTGCTGGGATTCATTGTTGCAGGCTGCGACTGAGGAAGACCAAACGTTTCCATCAGGATCTCCAACGGAAAATCTTTCTCGCCTTATGAGGGTTCAGTAATACTGGTGGGCTGAAGCTGGTTGGCATGGCGTATCCAGGCATCGGTTCCGACTTGGACTTCATAAATGACGTTGCCCAATCTTCTGCGAATTCGGCCCAAGGACCAGTTAGCGGAACCACTGCAATAGTCCTGGGCCAGGACGTTCTGGTCACTGTTGAAACGTCGGTGTTTAACGCCGTGTCATTGGTTGAACCTTCTTTCCATTACTGCATTCTTGGAACTTGGAACAGCGACAGTTGCACGTATGGGGTCTAGCGGTAATCGGATTTTGCGTCCAATAAGGGCCTCTGCTGGAGATCCTCCGTCAGGTGTTTGTGTATTTGACATCGCCCGATAGTGCATTAGAAATGTTTCCAAAACTTCCACGGTCGTTCCCTCCCTTTGAGCTTTCTGAAAGGCACGTTTGAACGTGTCCACGAAGCGCTCCGCCTGGCCGTTGGACTGGGGATGGTAGGGCGGCGATCGAATGTGATCAATAGTGTTCTGATGACAGAAGTCAGCAAATACGGAGGAAGTGAATTGTGTTTCGTTGTCACTGACCAGAGTCATTGGGCACCGGAAGCGACTAAACATTTTTCGAAGCTGTAGGACGGTTGATCCTGTGGTGATCCTTGGCATCAGGACAACTTCTGGCCACTTGGAATAGGCGTCGACGGCGATCAGGAAGTTTTGACTGTGCAGAGGCCCGGCAAAATCCAAGTGTACCCCTAACCATGGAGCCGTAGGGATTGGCCAAGATTCCAGTGGAGCTTTTGGGGGTGCTTTAGATGCATAAGCAGAGCCATGGCAGAATCTGACCAGTTGCTCTAGTTGTTCATCCATTCCGGGCCAGTAGACGTAACTGCGAGCCAACGCCTTCATACGGCTGATGCCAGGGTGACCAACATGAAGTTGGCGAATTACTCTAGGTTGAAGTTCCAGTGGGATGACAACACGTTCTCCAAACAGCACGCAGCCATTGAAAGTTGAAATCGCGGAACGTCTCCGGAAAACCAACGCCAGGTCACCCATTAGTCCTCTGTCCGGCCAGCGGTTCTGATTGTGAGACATCACAGACTGCAGTGTCTGGTCCCGTAGAGTTGCTTCAGCAACCAGCTCGGCCGTGACCGGAAGTGTTCGGATGGCTTCGGAGAACACTTGGTTGACCTCCGCTTCGAAGGATACTGCAACAATCAATACCTATTCTGGATCGTAGTTCAGCAGAGTCGTTACCCATCTCTGAAGGTGGTTGGCCGTGTAGATTGGTATATCTTTCTATGATCCAAAGACAGTGAGCAGCGGCTTGTGGTAAGTCAGCAGGATGAAGTACCGGCCAAAGAGCATCTTGTGAAAACGATTCACTGCGAAAACAATGGCAAACGATTCTTTCTCGATCTGTCCGTAGGTATTTTCTGCTGACGACAAGGAGTGACTAGCATGAGTGACGGCTTTTTGAGATACATCAGGGTAGAGGTGTGAAAAGACCGCTCCCACTCCATAGCCTGAGGCGTCCGATGCAACCACGATTTAAAAAGTGCGATCAAAATGCGTCAGTAACTTGTCGGAGTTGAGCATTTTCTCAACTTCCTCAAATGAGTTCTGGCATTAGGTTGACCAGTTCCAGGGAACATCCTTCTGGCAATTATCCGTTTCACGGGATTCGCCTTGAAGGTCGTTCAAAAGGCAAAACGAT
>JTDE01001757.1:52677-63229 GCA_014338405.1 Paragonimus skrjabini miyazakii | reverse complement strand
TCTGAATCGCCCTCACGGAAATGAAGGTACCGATTTGCATCCCAGAAATAGGCCGGTTATTTTCTTCTCGTACGCCACGACCGAGGTAGTCCACATTCCGCGCACGGTGGAATAAAAATAATGCAGGTTACGTGTAGAAACAACTGAGACGTGAAAGCTTCGTGAATCACTGACACTTACCATGGACTGCTTCGGCGATCGGCACTGAAGAATGGAATCCCCTTTTCAGGCCGAGTGAGTGAGTGTGTAACATGTGGGGTCGACAGTGACACAAGCTAAGGCTTATAGGTTTGCATAAGAAGATTACATAACTGAGCAGTTAGGACTGAGTCTAAAGTTATTTAGGTCAGCGAAAACTTGTGCATATATGAGACGTACAGCTCGATTCACAAAACCGTGTTGCCACCTCAAATGCAACTGGCGGTGAGTTCAGTTTCGCAGTGTACACCTTAGAAAATATTGATACGAGAAGAAAATAACCGGCCTATTTCTGAGTAAATTCACATTGACTACGTTGTTCATCTATTTTGTCACACCAAGTCAATAAAACGCTTCACTGCTGCCACCCGTAAAGCGAATTTTTAGCTTTTTGCATACTCACTTATTCGGCAAACTACTGGGCAATTAAATGTGAGCTTGAATCTGAAAGTAGTGATAATACCCGTGAACCCCGAACACAGTCCGTATCCAGTGGGGAAAAAACCCGTTGAGCCCGTTTCATTTTCACAGCTTAAGCATCTTCACTTTCAGATTTAGTCTGAATGAAGTGGCTCGCAATTCGGAAAGAGCTCATATTGAAGCCGAAGCCGTAAATTTGTTCGACCAGCTCATCGATCTCACGTCGTCTTCACCTGATCCCATAGAAATATAGTCTTCCAAAAACCCGTAAGCCTGACGTGCCTATCAGATCCATTCTTGCTATGAAGGACTCTCCAGATCACCAGTCGGCAAGATGGTTGATAGACATTTTTAAACTTATAGGAAATGAACTTTTAAAACATAGCCTCCGGAACACTCATGAACTTCTGTTCGCTCTTGAGGCAGTCAACATAGCTAACGTAAAAATGTGTTCCTCTGACGTTTAACCATTGTTCACTAACGTACCCTTGATTAAAACAGTCGATTCTTTGTGTGACTATATTTTCGTCCACAACGAGGCCCAGGTAACGATGCAGAATATGGTGGTTTTCATTAGTATAAAGCACCCTTCCCCAGTTACGAATCAAGATAGTGAAACCAGAAGACCGGTTTTGCAAAGACGAGAGCCTAATGATTAGATTAAAATGAAGTCTCGAATTGGGTCTAAATCAGACGCATAATACCGTCCGGCTGCGTCTGTGCGGCAACTAGAAGCATGCCCTTACCATCAATCAAAATGCCCGAGCCTGTTCTCTCGACCAGCCATTGTATCGATTCGTTCACCTGTAGGTGGGGGGACAAACAGTGAGAGAACATAAACCGCGGGAGAAACGGGCCAAAAAGCATCTACCAAAGTGGCTATGCCAACCAGTGAGTCAACCTGACAACAGCCTTGCATCGACCAACCGAAGCTGGGCCTCATCGATCGCTAGGCATTTTACTCAGACCGGACACAACCACAGTTACATCGTTTCGTGTGATCACAACATACAACCAGGCGAAACAACCCAAGTTTACTTAGGCCCTTTAATCACTCGCCACAAGCCTCCGTTGTGTGCGCAAAGGGACTTAACAGTTTCACTATGCTTGCCTTGGTTCTCCTAACCGGGGTCAAGATAGCTTTAGAAAGCCCTGGGCAATTCATCACCTATTTTTGATTAACCGTTCGTTTGTTCACTTTTTAAGTTTTACAAGTTTGCGATTGAAAAGTTTGTGCGAAATGAATTCATCTCGCGAACTTCGTGTTCTGTGTATATTATTCAAATTGCTCGGATAACTTGCGTGTCGGAACCTGGAGTTTTCTGTTGACAACAAAGACAACATTTTTGGCCGGTCACTACGTGATAACATGTCTGCGAGCAGTCAATACTTTTTATTTGCGGAATCTCTTAAGAAACTGATCCTTCATTATTTGTGCCAGTTACGTCCAAGATTTATGCGGGATTTCCTCAAACGTAGATAATGATTAATTCAGGCTGATCCATCTTATACGTATCTCCAAGGTGCATTGTTTACTAGTTGAAACAGTCAACTCTGAGTTCCTTTACCAACTACGCATGGTAGCGATGCTGTTCAGGTCACTAAACAGAGAATTACGATGAGATAGAAAAAGTCGGTACATATGCGCGCTGATTGAAAATAACTACGACAGAGGAACAGCGTACCTTTTGTGAGGTTGTGTTGGTTCACCAGTTGACTTCGATAGGATGACACAGATAGTAGACGTCGACGCTTACCATGTGGGATGCAAATCGGTACCTTCATTTCCGTGAGGGCGATTCAGAACTTGTGGACATTCGGGTGAATGGTTCATTCTGTGGTATTACTCTTGGTGTTTCAATCCTGTCGTGGCAGCCGTCTAACTGCTTCTCATATGGCTACCGCTCTAGCATTCCGGACAAGGTTTGCCCGATCTTTCCGGCCGTTCGGACGACGGCGAAGACCGACGCCTATATCAACCTGAGTGGATCGCCCATGTGCCCACAGCAGACGATCGGTTTACCAAACGTGTTATCTGTGTGTGCCCTACGTCTTACGAACACACCCATGTTAGTGCTCACCGCGTACTTGTTAGCTTGTGGCCCCGTCAGCCTAGTAATCGGGTCCAGGCGCGCTAGCATTGCCTACTCCCTATTTCCATCAGATCTGTCCTCCCACACCGCAAAAGCCTACCAATACGTGCGTCTGTCAGCCTACCCATGAGCACGTTAGTCGTGCGATGTTGTGCACTGTTAAAACCTAGAGTACTTGTTTGGGACATCTTCAACTGACGTTGAGATACGTGGAATTCAAATCAAGGCAATACAAACTGGAAAGGGTATAAAATGAGGTGTAGCTCTTGTTGACTTTTATCAACAGTGCACATCCCCACCGCGTTACATTGAGGTAATCGTCTCGACCAGTGGTACTGATTCCACAACAGACAAATAAATTGCCATACGTAAACGTTCAGTCGTATGCCCGTGAGTAATGGTCGGACTGCCTGACTGTCTCGGGATGATACCGTAAAGTATTGTACAGGCATCCTCGTATCCGGTGTGGTGTTACTGTACTCCTAGTGAGTTGAATGCCGATGATTCATCGCAGTTTGCCTGCAAATCGCTTCGTTAATCTGATCGGTTGGGGAGAGCAGAAAAGAGAGGAATTTTTGAATGATTCTACACAGGTGAACCATCCTGAAGTTTCTCTGCAACGTGTTCAAAGAGTTAGAAGAGATTGTGCTCCCGAGTCTACTGTGCTGCCCTATCTCTTGGGAATGCTTTCCACCTAGTAGCCAACTTTGAGAATTTGCGAATTTAGCTATTCTGAAAGTGGTAAATCTATTAATTTACACCTTGATCAAAGCATGCGAATGTCTTCTGATGCCAAGGAACTATTTAGCGCGGGTGCAAAACCATTTGTGTACGTTTTCCGTGATTTAGAATGACTATACGTTATGCAAGTAGTGCATCACCTAAACCGAAAAAGATCCCCAACGTCATTCATCGTTTCCCTCGACCTAACAGTCACGGGCTTAACTGTCTGCTCCGAACGACAAATAAGAGCAATGGGGGCGCAAATAGCCCGATTGTGTCGTACACTATTGTGACAGACCAGGGAACGCTAGCTGTGAAAAAGTACCACTGCGTACCATCGCAAAATTCAATGTAGCCGCATTTCAGAAGGTCCCAGGTAGTCTCCATACAATTAGTGGATTCAGTTCAGGGGTCCAAAAGAAACCTACCTCGCCGACATTCTGTTAAGGATAGTGGCACCAGAGCACATTACAAAATGCCGAATTAGGCTTCTTTACGAACCAAGTATCCTTAAGCGGATTTGTCCGCTATACTCACTATGGATAGTGGAACTGCCTCCTGATTCTGCTTTTACACTATGATTCATTCTTGAGCAAGCCTATCCACCTTCGAAATGTTTGTACCTGGCGAAACCCATTCATGGATGATACTACGGATACCTTGTTGGGGGTGAAATGTAAACCACAAGTTATACGTCCCAAGTACGACGGTGTTTCCCAGTGGATAATTGGTAGGTGAGGTGGTTCTTTATTCGAGTAGACGTCTGAAGACCTCGTGACTGGCTTCTTTTAGATCGGTCTGGCAAGCGGATGAAGTCATCCAGAACTTCCCGTTTTTACTTGATATGACCTACTAATGTAAGACAGCTTTGTTCTGCGCAGAATACCACCTTCTAGTTACACTTACACTTTAATCACGAGAAGGTAAGCTTCATGAGGCATTTTGCCTTGACCATATTGTAACTGGGGAAGCTGATATGATAGGCAATCCAACTATCATTACATGACCAGTGGTCGTGGGACATTGAAAGACAGCTGTCTATACATCGTCATACGCAACGATACATCAGTGGTTCACACAGATGTTTAACTGCCACACAACCATGAAAAAAAGCAAACCCTGTCTAGAAAAAGAGAAGGTAAAAAGGAAATGATAAGGGATCTAACTCCTAAAAATAGCTACGTCTGTATTTAAACATACAGCATCAAACCTTGCAAATAAACAACCGAGCTGCAAGTAAAAATAAGGCGTCATCAACAAGATAGCTTCCTTACGGCTTTCACTGCCCCATGTCATTAGGTGCACTCACTTCACAGACAACTCGGTCGAACAACGACAACATTCATGCCACTGAGCTCGGTTAGCCGCCATCTCACCTAAAGTTTCAAGCTACCGACTCTCTGAGTCGCGAGGGCTCCAGCCCGGGAGACGAACCCGATCTACCGTGACCAACCCCTTCGTGAACAATTTCATTTGTCTATGCCAGGTCATCGTCTGTCCACCTCGCGCCAATCGGCCGCAAACAGTGTTCGGTGTGGCAGACGACTACCTGGCATCCTTAGTACATGACTCAACCATCTATACGGACCTGGACAGCATTTCCCTTTAAAGACCTATCACAAAACAAATTTTGAAGCATAATTGACAGATCTAGTAACACTGCCACACCCAGCCTGGATCATTATTTATTGGCCATTGTTGAAAGAATGTCCGACTGTCAACAAGTATGCCCCAGTCAAGTATCTACAATCTAGTAAGAGATCGAGGCCTCTTGAAAGCAGAACCAAACGTCTGATTATGTTAAAACTTTCATAAAAGATTAAATTTCACGGGTGGCGCAATCAACCCACTGTCACTGTAAAAGATTATCAATTTTGTCGTCAACACGACCTTGCTCAAGGATTGGGAGTTTTTCTACAGTAAGGTTGCAACACATGCTGTGAGTTAGACTGGCATTTTGCATCTTTTCCGTCAGATTTACTAATACAAACGAAAAAACGCTGTAGACCATACCTAAATACGAACATCTGTACTTTATCAGCGACCTTTATGCACACAGATGACAACGTTACAGTGTCACAAGCTAGAATGACACTCGAGAACCCATCAACAGACAAGGCACCTTGCCAAGATTTGGTTTCTTAAGTCATTCTGGAAGGCTGTGCCACTGATTTGGTAAAAGCATCAACCGTACTTTTTAATCGTTCCCTGTTGATTGGCCCTCTGGCAAAAACCTGGGAACAGTTCACAATCACACATTCAAGAATAGGGAAGACAGCAAACTATAGATCAGCAGCTTTCGCTCGGCTGTCTCCAAGTTAAAAAAAGGCTCACTGAATGACTGTCTCCGCTGGCAGACCTCGAGCTCGTTGCAAAGGTGTAACACGGCTTCTATTGAGGATATTCATCCCACATATCGATCTTGACAGCAACATATCTAGGTATCTATAGGGCTATCTAATGGGACACTGTCAGACTGGACCTTTGCCAACAACCGTGTTTTCCGATGATCCACTTTGTACGTTATTGAATCGAATGACGTCATCAAATGCCTGATTTTGCCGTACGCCGACGGCACGAAAGCCAGGTGAGTTGTGGGTGTCCTGAAGTTATGGAAACTTTAGAAAACAACTCGAACTGCCTCAGCCAACGGTTCCTAAAAACAACTTGTCGCACGACACTAATACATAATGTCGTGCACATCTGCCATCCTGCCTTGGTGACACCAAAATTGATGATGTGACCAGGCTGCTACGTTAGCAAAACTCAGTTACAGTTAGGACCCACACGTATGGGGACACACTGCGCAACTTCGTAGTGACGGTGGAATCGGCTGCCAGTCGGCGTTTTACTCGACCGGCATATAAGTGGTAAACAACCCGCACCACAAGCCTCCTGGCCACCCTGTAACTGTATTCCTACAGGTCACCAAGTTTACATGTCTGACAGAATGTTGCTTCAGTCGTTGCCACCATGATTGCGTACCATCAGCTTGACTTGAATGCCTTTTTATTCATTTCGTATTTATAAACTGTCCAACAGTATTTGTCCATCTATCAACACAGACAGAAACTCAAGCAAAGAGCTTTCTCTCCCATTCAAGTTGTTAATTCGAAAAAACCATACATAATTTGGAAACATGTCAAGTTGTACCTACCAATAAGCATACACACCAAAACATTGCTAAGGAACCTCTCTTGGTTGAGTCAGGAATTGCTCAGGACAAGTTTTCGTCAACTAGGGTAGGTCATACTAATTGACTGTGCTCACAACTTTCGTCCACTGATCGAAAAAGAATACATACTGGTGATATGGAGAATAAAAGGATTAACAAATTCTCCTGCTTAACCGATACCAGTTTGATCGTTATGTTTACGGTGACAAGCAAAGTTTCTACATGATGCAGTTGAGCACGGCTACCAAAGGTGACGAGGCTATCAAAATATCAACTGACTTATTTCACGGAACAACTGTGCGAAACTGAAATTCCAAGCTACTGCACTAACATCTACACCGTGTTGCTTTAGATGTCATAATCTGCATACAACAACGCTTGCATCGCATAATTACCGACTTTGCACATTGTATGGCGTTCACGATAGAATCGATTCGTTTGTTCATAGCATTATGTCAGTACCGGCAAGCCATGTGATCTGTCAGCTTGGCTTTAAATGTTCGATAACAAGATGTTGACTAGTATGGATCTGATGCCCGAAATCAGGAACGCGTAGGCTATAAGGGTTCATTTAACTCGCATGTACTTGTCATTTTAGATGTAATGCAAATGAGCAGTCCCAGGAGCTAATTTTTTTCGCGTGCCACTTCGGCGAATATCTTCCACCTATTGAATCGTAACAAGAAAGAATTTCCAGCATGATTTTTATCGTTCAATTTCTTCTTTGTCAAAATTAACTGTGCTGTCAGTGGCGTACCATGCAAATAAAAAGCACACGTACCATAATTAGTAGGCACCTGAAGCATTCGGCAAAGAAACAAGTCATACTGTGCGATACATTTCTATACAACATTCATTAAAGAAGAAAATGCAATATATAACGTAATTGTGCTTAAGACGATGTGTAAAGGCAGAATATGATAAGCAAAAACGATGAGTCAATTTTTACAAGTAAATCTTCGTTTCATTTCTGATTGGTGCACATTCCATTTCGGTTGGCATGCTCGTACGCAGAGGCCAGTTAACTTCTCGGAAACGGCAAGAAACTGCAATATTTCAGTTCGAATGATTGCAATGCATTCACACAGCAATTATTCATCAGTCACGAGAGAAAATGAGCATTCCGATAAGTCTGTGCTTGATTTGGAGGGAGTGGACAAACAGGAAGATGTCATGGAAGAATTACCTGAGGTAGGCAAATTCTCGGGCTGTGAGTGTGGTGGTATTATGACTGCATTATAAGCGCAGGGATTTAATTGATTTCTGTACGTTCGTTGCCTACAAGCTTCATGCCAATGATTGTCATTGCAAATCACGGTTGGTGAAAACGGGGCCCACCAGTGGAAAAACGGAGGGACGTAGCATTCACAAACTGGATACAAATTGCATGGATAGGGAGATGATTTTTTATTTGAATTACAACCAACCTGTCTATTATCTTGGCGGTTAATATTTCGATATGATTTGTCATATAACCGCATTGATTGCGAAATCGTGTCATCGGTGCAACTTTCAGTGGAACGCTCGCAATGTGTAGTTCCAAGGTGCTGGTGTGGGATTGTAACCGGCCGACTTGCAATGGGCTTGGTGAACGTGAATGTTTCCGGCCAATTATCACAATCCGGTGGACTGTGGCACCAGCATAAAGGTGGCTCGGCGTGGTCGTGCGCTTCAGTGTGCTCACTGTCCAAAATATGGAAACCTTGAGGGGTTTGAGGGCTTATGTTGTCAAGTGAAACATAGTCTTGGTGTGCTCTGGATTCACTAGTGGGCACCGCTGTATTCTGACAAAGAAATAATATGAACCACAGTCGATAAGCTAAAAAGGCGTATGTTAGGGAACGCAAAACCCACAGTAACCAATTGGTTTACAAGCAGAGGAATCGTCATTATTATTATCATTCTCATTATAGTTGGCAATAGTCCGATAGTTAGAATAGATGCTTACCTATCATTCAATCAGGGAAGGAAGCAGACCATATGGAAGATAAGGACGGAGGAGGTAATAGTTATTAAAAACAACTTATGAAATCGGATACTTACCATCAAGATGCCCACGTCATGCAGAGAAACAACTAAACCTTAAGTGGAAACAAAGCGTCAACAGTAAGACAGCGCGCTTACGGATTTCAATGTCCCCTGTCTGTAATCGCAGTGAATTAAAGAGTAATCTAGTTAAACAACATGCATGCCATTAAACACAATTAGTTATCATCTCCACTGAGGTTTCCAGCCACCGATTCCGTGGATCACGACGGCTCCAAACTGGGCGACGAATCCGACCAACCGTGGTCCACAATTTGGTAATTAACCGCATTTCTCTAAGCGAAATCGTCACCTATCCACCTCGCACACTACTGTAATCTGCAGAGGTTTCGACAGAAGGCGTTCCGTGTAACAGACGAATACCTGGCATCCTAAGAACACAGACCAACCACCTAAGTCTACGTCTAGTGAACACTACTATATACCACTGCTTAACCTTAGGCAATATCCGACGTGTGCGGTCGAACGCAGATATCGGTGATTGAATAAATAGGGACGGATAACGTCCTCCCTCCTAAGTGGACATGTTTATCAGCCGTGAAGTAGCGTGGCTATTACTGTCATGTTATATACGCTAATCTTGAGAATTGGAAAGACCCCCTTTTGTCACCGAAATTATCTTAGCTTGGTGAATATCGCGGACCATGGCAGACGCGAGCTTCTGTTCGATCTCCAAAACGTCCGAAATTGTGGACCTGTTTTCAAAAACGCATGAACTGATCGGCGTTCCCTGTAACTTTATTATCCACTATCACATTAGGGCAATGACAGCAATCTTACTGAAGCGCTTCGCACTCTGAGGCTGTGAATTGCATTCCGGTGTAATCGGAAAATCGCGAGGTAGCATCTACCCGTTTATGATACAACACCTTGTCCCTAGGATAGTTGATATCAGCTAGTCCTACACTGAGCAAGAGGTTCACATTGGCATTTCAAGAACGCCGCAGACAGTCCTATACTATCTCGCCTATCATGACATGGAACAGAAACGGATGTTTCTACATCACGGAAATTCGTACCATCTAAACTAATTACAAAAGTAGGTTCTAATAACTTCTAATGTGTCCTTCAGCAGGTTCTTTGTACCATGTCAATACGGTACTCTGGCGTGTTGACCGCTTTAAAGGTAAGCCACAAAAAGTGTTCAACTCTATGCCAACTTATCAACCGGTGTTGTCATTCAGTAATGACAAATATAGATAGCACGGCGTAAATTCAAACCAGCGATGTAAACAGTAAAAACCGCCGGGCCTATAAACCTCGCATGCTTAGAGGCATCTTTTGGCTGCCAAATTCTCAATGACCAAACATCATGCACTCTTTGGTTTGGATTTAGTCCACTCGTCGAATGGGCGAGGTCCACTTTGTAGTCAAACGAATAGGAGCCTCGGCTCACCCCACTTAAGTAGACGGTTCAACTTTTCTACGACCACCGTTTGGGTTTTGCCTGCAAGCAAGCATCGAAAAATTAACAAGTAGTTATGGTTCTGACTCACTGTTAGCCGGCAAACTTACATACAATGCGCTCATCCGATTTCAAGTCATACCAAAAATTGGAAACGTTCCGTAAAGTTTGCTAGTTTTAATGCTACTAATAAATTAGTAGTAGCTTTGTGATGTTCGCAAAGTTTTAAGTCGCATGGGATAGCTAACAAAGGTGTGTGTGTGATTTAGGTTAACAAAAGGATCATGTTAAGGGTGACTACTTCATTTGCACCTGAGTTATCCACTGATGGCTGCAAACAGCTCAATATAATCACAAATTTCTTTCATGTACAACTATGACGTTGTGGTTAACATGCTGGCCTTCCAAGCACGAAGGTCAAGGTGCAAACTCCGATTCGGTAAAAGGTATGCACTACTGACGAGCTCTAATAAGATCAAAACTGGAGTCTAG
>JTDE01001757.1:38778-52577 GCA_014338405.1 Paragonimus skrjabini miyazakii | reverse complement strand
GATTGCTCTGACCTTCAAGCGATCGATAACACATGCGGGCATCGGCTGCCTGGACCGTGTGGACTGACAGTTTTCCGTAACGTTACATGAAACGGTAGCTTTAATCAAGCTTACTTACTACTGGTATTTTCCGTCGTTCTTGAATACAACAAAAAGTAAATGACGAACTAGAATTTTACTATTCGCAAAGCTAAGCTCTAGCCCACGTTCTGCAGAATAGCGTCAAATCAGCAAACAGAATGAAGAAGAATGCCTAGATTGAGACCGCGTTATTGTATTAAATACTGTAGGTAATTTGTAGTCATTTCCCAATCCTGTTGGAAAACCTGATCGTTATCACATCAATCACTTTTTCTTTTAAGTAAAAAAGTAAATGATTTTAACTTTGATTCAACCATATATCTATTCAGCCGAAATACACATAGCAGTAGTAAGTCCCGGACTGCGAAATTAACTAACCAGTCACGAACTTTAAAATTTGGTTAGAATATTTTGATGCGGGGTCGAAGAAATCGAATCGACTACTGTTCTTTCACCCCGAAATCAAGTACTTATTTAAGAGGAAAGTAGCGATTATGAATAAAGGGCACTATAAAGAGTACAATAAACAGTATGTTTGAAGATGTTGTTCTGAAGCCAGCTTACCACATCTTCATTTGCTTGTGGATTGACATCACAGGAGTTCGTGGCACAAGCCAGGCACTGAGTAGGTTCATTTTCAAGGTCTGGTGCACGTACTGAACCATCTGGAGAAAATGTAACATTTAAGTGTGCGACTCGAGATTTCCGATGGTGCGCTGAGTGATATGGGTGATAGATTTCTCGGCCATCGTTTTCTATCAACTTAGAACTCCGTCCTAGTGAACCAATGCTTTCAGTATATGAGCAACTGCTGGTTAAAGACGAATTCACATACGTTTCGGCGGTCAAATTGTGGGACTCCTTGTTGTTCTCGTATGCCCTCCCTGTAGAATTTGTACTGCGTGAAAACATTTGGCTGTGCATCAAACGTTCGTTTATGCGGCACGCTAGCAAAACATGAAGAGAGTCCGGTAATCCATGTTCGCGAAGCGATCTTAAGCGAAACAAGTACAGCATCTCTTCGCCAATGTTTTTGTTTATATGGCTGAACTGCCACAAAAATTATGAAGTAGAAAACATAAAAACCAGTGAATTGCAGTATGAAATAAGTCAGACAGACTGATGAATCAATGCATAACAATTGTAATTTGGAATGTACTCATGGAGAAATGAGAGGGAAACATAGTTTACTTCTATTCCATTTCACTACATTTTTTGCAGAGCAAAAACAGCAGACATTTTGCTACACGTCAGTGTCGTAAGTGCATCAATTGGCCATCCAAAGATTGAAGAATCCAGATAGGACAAGCGTCCTTCTCCAAGTTCTGTCCGTTTGCGTGATGGCAAACATCTGTAACAGTTGTGTTCATACATTTGGTCGTTCTTAGCCAGTACGAACTATCGGCATATGCAACACCGTTACAGGACATTACAGTAACTACTGGCCTATATTCTTAAGTATGAGACGGTTTGTTCACCAAGATGCTACAAAGCTTTCAAATTAGGTTACCTTCTCTACACAATTTCCAGTACAGTGACACAACACCCATTAAAAAGCTAAACCAATTAGTTAGTGAAAAGAAGCCTAATCAATATCCTCCTGAGATCTAGTGATCATCTACTTATATTAAATTTAAAAAACATGTTTTGGGTAACGCACGATCCCCTTATATAAAAATCAGTTTGGCATGTACTGTATCAAAGGTTTGAAAGCAATGATCATTCATTTAGTGTATTCGGTCTACGAACTTCGAAATGAGAAACAACAAATCGATTTGTAGCCAAGCCATAGCCAGATTGACTAAATCTTCATCTCGCGTCAAAAAGAAAAATTCCCGCATCATTACCTGAGACATGTATAGGATTTCCTTATAAATATAAACCGGGTGATTAGCACTGTTGATGTACTTACTACCACTACCACACCAGGAGCTCGGAAATTTCACATTTGGATTCGGATGTGTGAAATTTCTGAGCTTCTGTTGTGTAGCTCAGCTGGTAGAGTGCTTGCCACGTTGAGGCATGGTGTTTCTGTCGCTGGTTCGAATCCAGCCAAAGCCATGACTTTTCACAATTGGGTCTCATCTAATAATGTCAAGTGTTTGCGCTCAATTTCGATAGCGAAGCGTCAAGACAATTAAATATCTTTATCAAACGGACTAGACACAAATGTCGACGAAGGTGTGAATGGGGTGATTACCGGTCGCACTTCGAACGTTGGAGGTCAAGAGTCAAGGAACGTCAAAGCTACTGTAATCGTTCAGTTTATGAATACGTCTGCAACGTGTCCACCGTCATGTGACATGAACACCAATTCCTTCAAGGCAACTATGGAAACAAACAGATACGGGCATCGAGAATCCGAACAGAATAATGCAGAAGCATGAAGGAAATGAAAAAATGGTTTGAAGACTAATAGCAAACAAAATATCGGGCAACAAGCACCCTTACAGTTGATCGATACAGAAAAATCATTGGTCACTGTGACAACCACGCTTTAAAAGGACTCAGGGATATCTTAAACCGTTAAGGGATGATGGATGTCCTAGGTTAGGATAAAGTTTGATTAAAATGTAATCCCGCGAATGATAGGGGATTCAATGTGCTGGTTAAACATATTTCCCTCTGAACTGTACAACGGCATGCGTGGTACAGGAAGCTGCCATGAAATTAAAAATTTCATTTGCAGTCCTCTACTGATGGTGGAGTCTTAAAATTGAAGGCGTCGTGACGTTAGCCGAATACAAATCACATTTGCAAACTGCAACCTATTTTCACCAAAGCAACAGCCTAAAGCGAACAGTCATTACACTAATGCAGGTAGTACCAAGGTCCACTACACAAAATTGAAAATAATCAATTTAAACAACTTTTGAGAGGTATGTTACCAAAGTGTTGTTTAGCACACATAAGGACACGTAATCTACTTAACTGCAACCTGTTTCTAACTAGAAGAGTCAATGGGATTGTTTATGATGGATCAATTGACTCACACAACGCACAAAAAGTTGCACGTAATAAGTGCAAAAATATTAAATGCATTTGACGGATTGTAATAGAACTGGTCCGCATAGGAAGAAAAAATGACAAAATTTAACAGCCGGCCGGTTGTCGCCTATAAACGAAATACCGGTGCCGTGTCACACACTCGCTTCCGTGCACGCACACTGTCCGGCTTAGTTATTTGAATCCAACAGATGGACGCTGATCGAAAACCGAGTTCTACACACCCGCCCAACAGACGGTAAATGTACATAAATGTGATCGAACAGAGCTAGTACATACAATTCGATTCAGATATTCATCACAGTCGGGATCAGATCACCCCGTCTTGATGTACTGCGTATCGGCAAATGTTCGTGCACCTATCGGTAGAGCGAAAAGTTAATCGATGATGGAACGCGAGAGAAAAAAGTCGACAGCCGGGCAATTAGGGCGAAACAGACCCAATCGACCGTGCATCGTACATGGATAAAGTTATGGCAGTGTGTATTCACACAGACAACCGAATTTGGTGTGCATGGATTCCAAAGATGAGTTAAGAACAAAATAGTTTACTCCCTAACATACACAAGTAAGTACAAAGCCATTGTAACAAACAGACGTCACCAGTGCATGAAGATAAAGATGGAAAGGATGCATTTTACGCAACTATAAAAATAGAAGTCCGATGGGTATGGTTATCAAGAGACTGCTTTTAGCGCGGTAGCCGCTATAGACACCATTCAACCGGCCCAAAAGAAAGAAGTTTATTCCTCACCGTAGTCTACAACACTCAATCCAGGGTCTGAACTAACAGAAAGTTCTCACCGTTCACAAGCTTATATTTGTAATACCGAGAATCAGGACCACCTACAGTGACTGCACTAACTAGATTACGGGATTCAATCCATGATTCCAATATGTATAATATGAAATCAATGGTCGACAAAAGGCCCATCGTGTGCAACACTGTAAAATTACCTTGCGATAAGTAATTTGAAAGCAGTTTTGAAAGATTCTCTGCTTGCACGTTTTCCTCCAACTTGTCACTCGTTAGGAACTGATCCACCAGTAGATAATCCTGACAGCACGATCCACAGCCGTCGGCAACCAGAATTAGAAACCACCTTATATGTAAGAATTTCTGCGAAGGAATAACATCGACAGAAACGCGGCTGCTCAGACATCAGGATGATGGAAACTTATCAAGCTAGATGCGCACACTGTGAACGTATGCGAATTTCCCGGTTCCTCCACTGACCACCAGTCATCAAGCTAACCACCACTTATCGTTCAGCAATACGTTGTGTAATACTAATTTACCGCATTTCAATTGGGGCGATTGCAACCAGAGGACTGAAACCAACTGTAGTTTGTCACAACCAAATGTTTTTAAGTCTGAGACTACTATAGGCGTAATAACTTGTGCACTTTTTGCCCAAGCTATTTCTTCCTTACACTTGCACACATCACGGGACACCGTTATTGGGATTTTCAATACACGGCCCAGCCAACTAAGTCTATGCATTTTTGAAGATTGAAAAAATGGGTTTGTTTGATAATTGCTATCAGATATCCGATGCACAACCTTACCGTTGGTTCTACTCGATGAGAAGGATCAGACGTACACATGATGAAGCGAATTCTTAACGACAATTTACGTTCTTTAAAGTGCCATCTTTTGCTCTCATAGTCACCTTACGTATGCGACAGCTACACCTCAGAGAGATGTATATGTCTCCAGAGAGGCGCTAGGTTTGTGAGCATCGCTCTCGACTGGAAGATATCATCTACTTCACTCCTAATACTGCTGTTAAGCAGGTATGTGGGAGCAATGGGAATGGAGATATTGTCGACGTACAGAAACTGAAGAAAGTGTGCGGACGCTGATCTTAGGCCCGGAAACGATGGTTTCTGAATACACAGGGCTAATCTTAGTGGGCGAATGGCGAGGGCCATACGTTGTAACAAGAAATGACCCAAATCCAAGAAGACTCATTCGATGGCGCCGTCAATACACTCGCTCAGCTGAAGGGCTTTTTGTTTGCTCACTGGGACATATGGGATTACTGATCGATAGACTTAAGCCGACAGCTGGTACAAACTTCAAAAACGTGAAACCTGAAAAGTATGTGAAATGTATTCCATTTAAAAAGAAAGAAAGCTAATAGATTTCCATTCACAATAGTTTGTTCTAACTGCAGAATTGAGGCCAAAATGACAGCTGCTTACAGCGCCAGCTGAGCAGAGATGCAGACGAGAGTTAATCTTTAGTGAAGCAGTTATACTTTTAGTTTGTCGGATTTCTGTGCCATGAGCACGGGAGAGCGTGCTATGATAGGGGGCGTCGAAGGAAAAATACTGCGTTTTGTCATGATAGCATGCCACAAAAGTGTGAGTGAGATACAAGGGTGGTCATTTGGATAGAATTCATGTAGGGTAATGGCTGAAAAGTGGACACATTACAAGAAGCAGGACATGTTGACACGTAGAATTTTGAAGAACATTTTTTGCATAACGATACTACTAGGTAGGATCGAGAGACAAAAGTAGGACATTCGGAAAGTAGAACATAGGATAGATTTGAGTGCATATTGTGGGGTGATGGATATACCAACTGCATTGATTCACAATCATCTCACTTGTTGGCTCAGCACTTGTAATCAACAATGGTAACTTGAAATCATATAGGGAAATGATAGGTAAATAAAAATTCGCATATGAAACAAGTAAATAAATTGAAAATGAATACTCTTGTTAAGAAAATAGGGATTGGTAGACTGAGGAGAACTTGTGAAATCACGGTTAAGGTGCCTGTGACTGTGACCACAAGCAAACAGCAGGGCAACATCAAAGTGTAAGACGGTGTACGTGAAACAGTTTTTACCATAGTTTCACAATATTGATGTTCGTCTTGAAGATGAATGAGCAAGAAAAAAGCAACCCAGCACGCCATTACCTAATACCGTCCGCAACTTCTCTAGCCAGAGATTGATTACGCACAGGAAACCCAGTGCCGAATACAAACACCCAATGCAACAGACATATTTCAACAATAAACTTACTGGGATTTGTTTCAAGAGCACAAAGTATCTGTCGATTATCATCTTCCATTGGTCAGCGGTTAGTAGACAGTGGGAAAACTCCTTACACTCCGGAGTACAGCAACTGGATCGTAACGACAATCCTTGATTCTTTTCGTGCTTGAAGTTCGTTTGTTCCAAAGTGTTCTCCTGGACCAGGAGTCTACTGACGGGATTGCTGGTGGTGCGCCTGATGCCTTGCTCCAACACAACTGCGGATTTCCGAAATGCTGGTGTGAACGAAGTTTCATGTGCAGCCTCCGTACGCGCTTCGGACATGGTATAGTGTGAAGCAAGAGTAGACAATAATCTCAAACAGGTGCACCGAGAATCTAGGGCGAAATCGGATTTGTGAATAGCCGTTCGGGAAGGCGATTTAGAGCCAACAATTGACTTTTTCGATTTATCGAAGGAGAAGATCAGGGACAACAGCAGAGGGAAACAGAAAAGCCGAACAGGAAAACGTGATTTCTATACGATTAAACATTACGCATACGCATATTTCTTGATTTTTTTCATAGTTATGGTTACATTCGCGCGAAGCATCGTAATTGATTAAGTTCGTTGGTCGGTCACTTATTTTATGTAACCATTTGTAGTTACTGTGATCGGAAGAGTGGTGGCGCTTAAGCCCAAATACGTGTTGTACACATCCGCAGTCTCTGTCAATTTGCGGAGTTTCGTCCACTCTCGAACAAAAGAACTAAAAAGTCGGAGCTTGTTACCCATCTGAAACCTAGTGGCACACGCAGACACAACCACTTTACGGCATATATTTCTGATGTAAGCTCACCACACTAATATCGACCCAATCACCCAATGCCACATTCAAGGTCAGCCGGCGTACACAGTGATGCACCTCTCACTATGACTGATTTCTACTCAAGTGAATACAACTCACTGTTCGCATATCTACACACCGAACGGCATACTTAACTAGCATTAGTCGTTCTCTCATTTGAGTAGCGAAGTTCTACATTATGATTTTATATCGTACCATACCGTATATTCAGAGAGATCCAACTATTACATAGAACGTTCTCCACCAATGTGACTGTTCGTTGCCAAAGCGCGTTACTCATTTTGAGTTACGAAAGTACTTCCTTAAAACTGGACAAAAAACTTTATAAACTGAGCAATACGCTTTCACATTACCGTAGAGATTTCAAACAGTCTCTTTATATAGAAAACATCAGACTCAAGTTTCGCTCTTATCAGGGCTCACTAGTAGCGCATATCCTCGCCATGACCAGAACATGAATTCCGGCTAGCGTTCTCATGAAATATACTATCTTAGAGCTTAGCTGCATTTATTTGTGAGTAAAGCTCGGGCTGTACAGGCATCTCTAGATGGGACATATTGTCTTCAATGGACAACCCCAAAACCGGGACTCCTGAGTTAAGTTCGGAACCACAGAATTCACTAAATATACTGAACACCGTTTCGATTACTGATAACTGGTTCGGGGGGTCCCATGTGAACGTAGACTGGGGACCAACTCCAGAGGGTGCCAAGGTTAAACACCACCGACGAGCTTCAGCAAGTGTGAAACTCAAGTCTAGTGCTTCTCTTTAAGGGTGACTGAACAACTTGTTTGAATACAGAAACTAGCACATATGAGAAGCGTTCAGGTTAACAAATCTGATGTACACACGTTCGTAAACTAAAAGTGGATAAAAATCGATGCAAACTCACCCGAATCTCATCCAAAAACGGATAAAATAGTCGTGGAAGGCGACAAATTTGATCATTCAGAACGGTACTTGTCGAGAGCGGACTGGTCAGCTGAGACTCAGTGGAACCAACAGTGTACTGACAATGGCAAGGAATAACATTAGCAATGTCAATTTTGCATATGGTAGAGGACAGGCCAGGAATCCAAGCCGATTTATGAGCAGCCTGGGCTGGAGAAGATGGTGGGAGATCAGCCAGAGGTCCTTGACCAAGTTTCGAAACCAGTACTGGATGAGATACTTTGGAGGGAATTTTCTAGGAGGGAGAACGCAACAGATGAAGCCATGGCGGTTATTAGTTAATTGATTCCACGCGTGGGTGGAAGCGAAACTGAAGGGTAAGCTACCTGATTGTGCGAATGTAAAAATGCTACCATAGGAGTTTAAAACTTGTTTCCTTCAAGAACTTTGATAGAAGATCACGAATTAATGCATGATTAATGCCATTCGATCACTGCATCAAAACTACTGCAGAACTTAATTTTACGAAAAAACGGTAAACGACAAGTCGACACATTTTATGTAACCATCTACCTTATGGTTCATTGCTTCGTTTAGCACACAGGGCAAGTCAACCTTATGGCATTGTGGTGAAACAATGAGAAACAGTTAAAAGAAGACAAGGAGACGACTGGATACTCAGAAGGTGATGTTCAAGTTGGGACCCGGCAACATTCTTGCTCAGTGAAGATTGGAGTCAAGTTGCCGACAAAAATTGTTGGAATACATGTGTCAGATTGTTAAAAACTGATTTCCGACGAGCGCTATCAGAATGGAGTGGCTAAGTTTCGCAACTGTAATGCAAAACTACACACAATGTTGTGCTAACTACCCTAATCTTTAACGACTGGGGAATGTCGCATCGGCGCCAGAGGTCATCTCGGTTAGCTATATACATCAGCGATAAGTAAGAGTATCTTTTCTCAAACGCCATCGTCACTTATGATACAGCTTACCGTGTAAACAAAGCTTTGAATTATATTCAAACTCGAAATCCTAAGTGGGTACAAACAGAAACTGTCAACTTGGATGATAAAAATGCACACCACAAATGGTGGGGTGTCTAACGCATTTTGAATTGCCTATGGGTTGCACTAGGTGGGGCCACAAAATCAGTATAAGTCAAATATGCACAGTGGTTCCCTGAAAAAGGTTTCAAGCTACTATAAATGAAGGCATCCAAAACCTTAGGTAAGAGAGTAAAGTATAACTTAAAAAAAGCAGAGATAGGATACGTTTTCACAGTGCAGTAGTAACAGTTTATTGCAGGCCACAACCCTAACTGGGGTCTAACTATATACTACTTTTAGAATGGATAAATAGTTCTCAGGTGCACCAATCTGCAGCAAGTGTTTCTCAGAAATAATCCCTTTGACGAAATCGACGCTAACATCCATACCAAGGGGTTAAATATTGTTGGCCGTTAATAGACGCAGTAACGTTTTACAGAGTGACAGAGGGTGAAAATTTGGTCAATAAATCCTCAGTAGGTGCAGAATCCAATCTATACTTTGGGGAGTTTTATCTCATGCTTTTCTACAACCTGTGAAATAAAATGGGCACCAATGGCTTCGGTGTGATCGAAAGCAGACCGAGTTTTTGATGATCAGCAAGCACACTGTGAAAACCCTTTTAAAAAGATGATTTGATTGTTTGCAGGGTCAAGGAATTTTCTTTGCACTCTAACCCTCTAAAAACAGTGCGAGCAATGCTTATCATCCTTGTAAAAGGTGAATGGTGTTATCTGAGTCAAGTGCTTTATATCGCTTAAGGATTTAGATTCTTCTTCGGATCTGTGTCCGTAGAAGAGAAGGTTTGTAAATATATACAGAGAAATACAACTAGACACACAAGGTGGAATAACTGACAGACGGGACCTACTGCATCATGGTTTGGAACACGCCAACTACTTTTCAGACTTTCTTACACATTAAAAGTTGGTCAACCACCTGAAGCGTAGAGTATTTTATTAACACTAGTGACCTGGTGGCGATGAAATAGTCTCCGATAGAAACGCCGTGTTACCTTAAGCAACCAAATGAAACAATGCTAAACGAATTGCGTGTTCGGTTTCATGATAGGCTAGTGCGGCTACGTCGAACAACTTGTTGACGTAATTGTCTGGTCTACTCGTTACGCATACCATTGAAACACGTACACACTGTAATACAAATTATGTAATCAAAGTCAGGGCAGATCAGCTAACAAGGGCAGTAATTTTGAACATAACCACACCACCTACGATTTGTTGTGATGCATTCAGAGGGGAGGAAGACCGTAACGAACAGAGAAAAGTGGTTCTGAATGCATCAAACGCAGCCTAGTGAAAAATAACCGTAGCATTTGTACGGCATTTTGTATATTATGATGTTTATTTTTGTGCCTTTGACATTTTCCAAGTCTACATGTACACTTGGTGTTTAAAACATGCAAAATGGAAAAATACACTTTCCTCAAAGGTCGCGAGCAGTTCGTTTTTCCTCTGTTCAGTATCGCTTGTGTGCTGATTTTTGGGGAGTTGAAAGTTAACGGAATCTACTATCCATTTTTAGTGTACTTATGGATTTATGTCACCACAAGTACCTCCGATGTGGACTCGACATCCGTTTGGAGCAACAGGACGGATGGAATCCACCGGAAATACCTTCATCCAGTGCGGTGGAACTCTAAACCAGCGCACCTTCACGAACTACAGCCAGTCAGTTTCTTGTATTTTCATCATTTTTTGCGACGTGTTCGTTCCTGAGCTTTAAGTAGCGTTTAGATCCGTTAAATAAGTGATGCTTTTTTTATACAGATTCAGAAGCCCGAACAGAAACACTATCGAGCTTACACTGATTCTCTGGGGGATAATCAGCTGAAGATAGGCAACCGATCAAAACATTCATGTTTCCGGTCAGTCACTATATTAATCCCGGATGCAATGTCAAAAAACACAACGAAGAGGTTGGTATAACTAAATCTCGACAGCCTCTGCATTACAATCAGTTGGGGTGTAAGCAGGTATGACAAACACAGCCAGTTTGTCATCCCTTACCTTGCATACTTGATATCGATTCGCGAGTTTCAACGCAAGGAAAACTATCATACCTTGATCGGGTGTACTCTTCAACTGTGAAAGATTGCCGAACGTTACCTGATGAATAAAGAATGCTTCATAAACCCATCAAGCAGGATGCTGGGAAATCATCAACAACAGGAAGCACAGAAATTGCAGATTCAACTGTCAGTAGTTGACGTTTACACGTAATCAAACCTGGAAGCGAAAATCGGATATATTCTACGAAATATGCCTCCAGCAAAGCTGGAAAACTGCTTTGCCATCGAGCAAACCGCACAAAAATATTTCATTTTACCAATTATATTACTGTAAGCGAAAGGCAACAAACCCATTAGAAAAATCAAAGCTCATGTTTAAAACAGTATTCGTGTAATTCATCAAACAAGACAAACGGCTAGTGAATTTTCTATATGATTTGTGGGCGTAGTGATATTATACATTAGAGAAACATACTTGTCCAGTAGTAGAACCCAAACATCTAGTGGCTATGGCCGTGTAGAAATCTACCAACTAAATCTACCAAACACCGGTTCAACCACAACACTAGCTAAATTTGATATCACTAAACTATTGAGACCCACGCACGAGTTAACAGATCGAGATTGTGACGTTTGTTTCTAATCACATGAAAATAGCTATTAAAAATAGATCAGGCTGAGCCACAGAGAAGTATGGAGTTATAAATCTTATTGGCTTCGCAAACAACAGGATTTGAAGTAAGCTGGATTAGAATTTCGATAGTGTGTGGTTAGAAAGAAGGGCAGTCGTCAGTATTCTACCTCGAATACACTGTGCATTGAGATTTTACAACTTCAAATAGGTTAGTCTGTTGGTTACTTTCTCAAGATTTAAAAAGTTTAACAATAATCGGGTTACCTACAAAAATTTGGGATGATATCCTGAAAACATTGTAATGACGCAAAACATATCTAGCAGGATCATCATTGCTAGTAATCGCTCACATAATTGCTACCCCTTAAGAACAGCAGTTTATTAGTGAGGGGCTTTCTACGTGTGATGTCACATATCATCTACCTGGTATTGGAAAACATGCATAAACGCTAATGGTAGTCGCACAGATACACCTCTCAGTGTGGCTGGCACGAGACGCATCACAAAGCTTGTTTTCTCAAGTTATTGATACATCACAGTTAAATTTACCTTGTATGAAGCTGACGGTGGTAATAACTTCAGGCTGGCTATTAACAAAGGAATCCATTGAGAGAATCGGTTCGAAATGCTGGCTGTCTGGTGGGAAGATACACTGTCACAAAATGTTCCTTGGGTCGCCGTGGAAGGACCGGTATTGAGTAGCTTGTTCCCAGGTAGTAAATGATGAACAGATAACTTTTCAGAGTGCAATCCTGCCAACTGATACTGAAGCATTATTGTGGCTAAACCCAGAGGAACCGGATGAAGTAAGTGAGCAGGGCGCAGGCAATCGAGTAGTCCGTACTGATGAAGTGGCTTGATCAATGTATCCAGATTGACCGCCTCCGTAGAGATGGCGGTTGCCGTTAAATTACATAAATCGCACTTGACTGAATCTACACGTTTGACATTTTCAACTGACTGCGAATGCTGCCAATCATGTTGACAAGCCTTATTGGGGCTTGGGATAGAATGATTTTCACTCACAAGATCAGATAGCAGCCAAGGGTTGAAGTCTCGCTGCGGGTGTTCGGTTGTATTTGACGGCCATTCTGAGTGTTCGCACAAACTGAGAACCAAACTCATGTACCCTGCGAAACAATGGACAATAAAACGTTCTTGATGTGATGCCGCAAAAATATGAAGCCGATGGACCCAACTGAATGTTTAACTTTATTCTGCAAACAAGGTGGCCGTTTTGATGTGGCATTAGACATGACAGTTAACAACATTCATAGTCAAGTTCATACACGTGTAGGTGAAGCGATGCGTGATGATAGATGACAAAACTCCACCCTCTGAGAGTTAAGGTTTTATAGTGTGAATCGACAAACAATTACTGATGCATAGTCGAGGGTTTGACAGCCATACACAGAATACGACTTACATTTAATCTGTTTTAGCATTCAGAAAAGAGTTGACTGAAGGTCATGTGAATGCAAGGGTCCCAATCAAGTATGAGTAGTGTTCAAGTAATGCTCCAAGACATCTTCTATTATTCAACAGTAGACAAAAACAGTGATTAGGAGGTTGAATACAAGACTTGAATAATAAGTCTGGTAACCGAACGAGAGAGGTGTGCTATTCAATAAGCGATCCCGCAACCTGAACAGGCGCGCCCACACGATAGTCCGATGCGGTCCAATGTGATGATGTGATGACGCCTTACTTTCACTTACAGCTCGGTTGTTTGTTTGCAAGGTGTAGGCGCCTTGATGTTGTATGTTTGAATGTAGACGTGGCTCTTTTTTAGTGGTTAGGTCCCCTCCCCTTCCTCTTTTTTCTTCTCTCTTCCTAAACAGGGTTTGCTTTTTCTTCTTCATGGTTGTGTGACGGTTAAGCATCAGTGTGAACCACTGCTGTATTGCTGTCTATGATGATGATGATGACCTGAACTCGGACCATCTCGCTGTGCGTGCCCGTTTTGTTTTATCATTTTTCCAGAGGACATTCGCTCGTAAATGCAAGGTACTTAACTGGCATTCGAGCAATGATGATGTAAAGGACGTTTACCAAAAGGCGTTGGTGAACAAGTTGCCCAGTTCGAGTCACATGATCCTAACGAACACTTGGAACAAATCGCCGCAACTGTGTAATCATGCTGTGAACAGGTACGTTCCAACAAAGCTGTTCAGTAGCGACATAACTGAATTTCCCTCACGCCGACAATCCACATGAACAAGCGTCGCTCGATCCCACCTGGTTCT
>JTDE01001757.1:8109-37630 GCA_014338405.1 Paragonimus skrjabini miyazakii | reverse complement strand
CAGAATGGCTAAGTAAGACAATGTCATCTGCGTACTCCAGATCGGTCAATCTAGTGCCAGGAATGAGCTCAACACCTGGCCCACTGGGTTCCCGAAGGGCACCCTCCAGAATGTCGTCCATGACCAAATTGAACAGGAAGGGGGAAATCGACGAACACCACTAGAAGTGGTGAACGCCCGAGACAGTTGTCCATAAACTCTCACCCTGCTTGTAAAATGAGCATAGTGATCTCAATAGATTCGCGTATTTCCCTGGTATACCCTGGCGAAGTGGACAGTTCCAGAGAACGTTACGAGCAACTGAATCGAAAGTAGCCTTTAGGTCTGAAAGCACCAAAACCGACGACCGTCAATAGAGTGCCGATATTCCAAGATCCGTCGTAAAGTAAAAATGTGATTAACGCACCCTCGACCGAATCGGAATCCTGCCGGTTCTCCGCGCATCTGAAATTCTCAGGGCTCAGTGAACCGACGTAAAATGATGCACCTGTGGTTATCACATAGACTTCGGGCCCCCTCTTTGAAAACTGGGATGACTGTTGATAGGCACCAGTCACGAGATACCTCTTCAGACTCCCAAATCATCTGGAGGAGTTTTCTTAGTTCTGATATCAACCTCCCAGTCGCTTCTCATTTGGAGAAGAACGGCCAAGCTGAGCATTAAAATAGCCCGCTAGTATGATGATGTCTGAGTGTTTAGTTTGCCTCGGAAGGTCAACGAGAGCGTCACAGAATGCATACTTGGTAACATCCAAACAGATGTCCGTTGGAGCGTACGCCGATATAGTGAATAAGCAACGTCTTTCTGATTTGCGTCGAGAGACCCTTACCGGTGTATTGAGTCTGACAGCGCACAAGCGACTATTCACTGGGATCCAACCTAGCAAACATTGCTCCGCTCTGGGATTCAGTAAGATTCCCACTCCAGCTTGACCGCAAGATTCAGTTTCAGGGTCATCAGTAACCCTGAGAGAGAAGCGCTTGGATCGACAGTTTTCTAGAGGTGAGCTCAAGTGGATAACCGTGCTAGAATCGTACACTCGCGTCTCCGACACACAGCACACATCAAGCTCCAGACTTGAGAGAGTACTTGCCAGAGCAGCTTGCTGACCGACTTGTCGGAGAGTGCGGACATTGAAGGCGCTAATGTTTACCAGTTGTCTTGGCCTCAGAAAACAGTTATCGTCCGAAGGCACATGGAAAGCAGAAGACATGGGATGCAAAATAGAAGGAGGAAGTCGTGTTGGGTGAATAATGTAACTGTCGGGAGAACGATAACTTTCAACATTTCCCGGTCGTTTATGCCGCAGAAGGGGGTAGACTTGAGGAGCCCCACCCCGAGTTTCTGACTCAAACGTCTGACCTGCGAGACAATACGACACAGGATTTTCTTGGAAGACTCTACCCGGAGCCAACGACCCAAGAGTCTGACTCACTTGGTAGTAAAAGGCTTTCTTAGCCCGAGAACATAATGAATAAGGCATTAATGTCTGATTCTGAGCACTGCTGCGCGCAGTGGATGTACTCGAAACCACATCAGGCTTTTGGGAGATACCAAATGTTTTTCGACCGTACTTGATAATACGCCGGCGGTCACGGTCAATCGTTGGGCGATCGGAGTGCTTTTTGCTTGAGGGTACCTTATCTAACCCCCTTCTTCCTGATATGGAAGACAGTAGTGCCATAACTATAAAAAAAATAGTTCTGCTGTATGTCCACAGGATCGTGCCTCACTACTTGACCACTCGTACGCGGTCAATAGTGCGATATGCAATCCTGAGTCTGATTGTTCTCCTTTGACCTGTCTGACAAGGTACCTGAAAGGATCGGAGTCCTATTAAGCATAGCCCGCCGGATCAAAACAGTACGCAACCCCGACCACCTCGTTAAGGTAGTAACATAGGTCGGAGTACAGGAAGTTTTATGGTATAGAACTGCGCTTCACTAGAAAAGAAGACCGAGAAAATCAGGAAACGTGTACATGGGTCTCAAAGAAATAGTGTCGAACATCTCACATACGAGACAAAAATTTAGCAAACGCCGATAGTACAAATTATGGCGACTCTGACTATGTGTCTAATACACTTTCCCAGATTTTTCACGATGAAGTGTCTTACTTGTGTACATTGTTTGGTTAACAGGGCGATTTTCGTGGACGTAGTTCAGGCGTTGCTCAGACCAACAAAGGAGAGCAGCCAAGACCTCAGATTCGGGTGCCTAAGGGTAGAAGTAAGTGTGCAAAAATTAAGTAAACCAATATTGCAACCTAAGAACGGAAGCAAACGAAACGAGCATGCAGAAAGTGCCGTTAGTAATGAACATTTGCAGTGTACAAACTTCTTCTTCAAACGCATACCTACAATCACGCAACACGTACTCTATTATACAAGGCAGGCATAACACAACAATACCACAATATAGTGGAGCGACACTACTACGAAAGCTGCAGGACCAGTATATAATTCGTGTAAGCGGTCATTTCTTTGTAACGAATGATTAGAAACTTATGCAAATACTGGAATCACTTCACTATCACTCTTTTTATGTAGGTTTTAGCAGAAGTCCCATAATACACGCATTTTATTGTGGAACCAACTGAATGCGTGACAGTTGTCTGTTATGATAGGTGTGATCTAAGACGTTAATTAGGGTTCACAATGAGGTCGACACAACGTAGTAAACAGCTGCGCTGTATGACAACCACATAGTCCATCGTGCACGCAATCACCGATTTTCGATGTGGATGATTCACAATGTGAAATGAAATAATGTGGAAATCTATGTAGTAACCGACTACGTTGTCGCCGTTATCATGATTAGCCACTTACCTCACTTGGCCACGCATGCGTACATGCGAACATGTGATGCTGTGAATCACTCGTGTGAACATGTGATATAGTCCACTGACTTTTGTTCGCTGCATAAACTTTGCATAAACTTTCTTAACGGCCTTTTCACTTCCCGGTGCAGCACCCAATTTTCCGAACATATCATCATCACAACACTGTACACCTAAAAAAACATGATCGAACAATATTCATCCGGCAACCGTTCTGAATAATGACTGCAGTAAAGAGGACCTCAATTTTATCTGGCCAAGATGTTAGTCATTATGGAACCCTGCGCATTTTCAATCGAGTACGATAACAAGGGCTTGTTCACAGCAAATACACAAGTCTGTCGAAACGGTTCATACCTAACCAAATGAATACGGAGTGTACCACAACTGAACATACGAATACAATGGGAACTGTGTTAATGACAGCGTGAACACTAGGCTAGATCTGTGATCCAAAAGAACAAGAGATATTCTATGCACCACCAGCCCCAAAAAATCATAAATAAATGCGTAATTGTACAAGGTATTTCTTCGATTTGTCGGGTGCACAAGCGCAGTTATAGAAACGTAATTAAAAGCGGACTAAACGAAAATTAATAGAAGGTGTAGGTAAAGGCAAATACAAAAGCTCCTATGGACGTGATTGCAAAAGATGGATTCTCAGGGATATTCGTTATTGTCGGACGCCAGTTATAGGGTATATAGGGAAATACATCAAAATAACCGTACACAACATTGTGCGCGACAGACATGTTTAAATAATCGCCGTCAACCGCACAAAACTGGTGGCTTTGTTACAAAGTTTTTCATAAAGTATATATTTACTCCCGTTTGTTGCCCCCAGTTTTCAATATACAGAACGTTAACGGTTACCATTAATTCCACCATGTGTATCTTTCCTCCTGAATTGTTTTGTATTGCGCCCAAGCGTCCTTGAGCAGCACACAACACACTCATAAACATCCGGATTATCAGATTTACCTGTGAAACGCAGACTTATCCTGAAGTTAAAAGATCCATTCTCTGTCCATGATCCGCATGGAAAATGCATCATTATGAGATAAACAGATAACAGACTCCCGCCTTGTTAAGACCAACACGTCTTTGTCTTATTGTAATACTCGAAATTGGGGGCTTCGAATAGCTCTAGGAACCGGACTTGATTCCAAATCTCCTGCGTAAGTAATAAGAAGTAGACCTCATAGTAGTTGCAATAAACGGTGGTTACTCATGGGACAAGAACAGGGATTTACGGATGTATATCATTATTAAAGAAATCAGAGTCTGTCGTTGGATGACACAAATGGCACATGCAACGTTACAAGCTGTAATCTGACTAGTCCACTACAGAACAAGGAACTTGGAGAATGACGAAAGATGCAACACTAAAACTGTTCGTCCACTTTTGATATTGCATCTTAAAGCGATGTTAGCGTGATCCGTTGCTAAATTGTCTATTGCGTCGGGGTTCGGACAAGCGCCGAATCGAATAAAAGTTCATCACACTTGTAGTTAATAAGATAAACTCCCAATAACTTTAATGATTACAACGTTATCCAGATGTTCTTTTGTCAAACGACTCCACTATTGTGGTGTTCGCTTACGGTAGAGTTGGCAGCAGTTAACATGCGAAATTTGGAGCAAATCAAAGCGTAGTTATCGATCGGAGTTAACAGACAGTAACTGTGTCTCCGTTTCGGGACGATCACTTGCTCACAAGCGAAAGTGGTTGAACGTTCACATATGATAATTCGGTCGTGCCTAATGTGAGGTCAGTGGCGCAGTGGTAAACACGGTTGCCTCATGAACTGAATGTCCGTGGTTCGATTCCCGGCAGTGGCGATGATATACACTACTGACGAGCTCTAATGAGAGCGAAACTCGAGTCTAGTGCTTCTTTTGGAAAAGGGCCGACTGGAAAGTCTATGGGAATGTGACAGCTGCGATCAATTGTGGGTGATGTTCAATCTATATGAAAATGAAAATCCCCTACTACTCATCAGGAGTATAAAGATAACAAATCATTCTATCAGGAAAGAAATGACAGAAAGTGTGAAAAATAATTATCAAGAAAGAAAAAGTCCGAGTTACGGCAAACCCATTTATCAAAGAAAACACCCCCTCCGAAAATAGTCTTTTGAAAAGCATTGGGGAGGAAATTTACTGTTAGATTTACTTGCGATAAGTGAATCATATTAAGGAATGCATGTAACACAAAACGTTTGAACAGAATTCATCAGAAAGTAATGGTGCATATGGGGAGGACGCAAACAACGGACTGGGAAACAATGGAAAACGGAATGGAAAAAAATATCAAAATTAATCACCAAATGAAGCAACCAGCTGAACTCGCATCATGCAGCTTTGAATAGACGACTGGTTTTGTCATCTGCCCAGAAGTCACACGTTCGCAAATACAAGATACCTAACTGGCATTCGAGCGATGAGGATAAAGTTAAAACGCTTAAAAAGGTGGCATTCTGTTAGGGCGCCCACTTCCGTTGTGAGAAAGAAAAAAACGATAGACTCAGTCCTAATCAGCGGAACTCTTCAAAGCGGTCGAGACTATTTATACTGCTATGCTCATTTGCGACACTAACTCTTTCACTTTAGTAACAGTTCTCTTTGAAGTCTTAAGAATGTTTGATCATTACGGACCCTACAAAAACTTTGTAACTGTCGCTTTTGTCGCAAACTTGTTGGGGCGGAACAAAGTGGGTTTTTTTGTATGCGATTATTGGCTTGTCTTGGCAACAAAATCGCGGAATTTTCGAGACCGAGATTTCTGTGTAAATTAGTGCCGGGGCGAGAATCCGATTTGTATCAAGCGCACCACTGTATCGAGAACGAACCAGCGTATCGATCAGGAGGGTTTATAACACATTCATGAACAAATTGCAGAGTTCGAATCAGGTAAGAGAACCTAACGAACACTGGGAACAAATCGCAACAGCTATGAAAGCATCTAGTGGACAAGTAGGGTCCGAAGGGTGCGCATCGGGAACCCAGTGGGCCAGGTGTTGAGCTCATTCCTGGCACTAGATTGACCGATCTGGAGTACGCAGATGACATTGTCTTACTTAGCCATTCTGCCGAAGACATGCAGACCATACTGAACAAGGTGAGTGACCGGGCTGATTTGTATGGAATGCGCTTCGCACCTTTAAAGTGCTGCTTCAAGACTGGGGCATTTCCACTCCTATTTTCTTCATTGCAGGTAATCCGCTTGAGACTGTGGACAGTTTCACATACTTGGCAGTTAAGCATCAGTGAGAACCACTGATGTATTGCTGTCTACGATGATGATGACTTGGATAGCACTATGTTGTTAATCTCTGATATTACTGATGAGATATCAGCGAGAATAACAAAGACACGAGTTGTCTTTGCCAAGCTGTGTCATCTCTGGCGTCGGAAAGACGTTCGATTGTCGGTGAAAGTAAGGGCATATAATGCATGTGTACGATCTGTTTTGTTCCATGATTCGGAAACATGACCTGTTCATAAGGAAGATATCAACAGACGTGCTGTGTTTGACCATCGTTGTCTCCGCCACTTAGCCCACATTAGGTGGGCTGATCGCGCGAGCAATGTGGCCGTTCGCCGGCGAGTATTCCAGAACGCTCGATATGCGCGATCAATTGGTCAACTAGTCACAGTTCACAGCTTGCGATGATTGGGTCACGTACTTGGATGCCAGTTGATCGTTTACCGTACCGGGCATTATATACTGAAACCATTACCAGTTGAGTAAGACCGCGTGGTGGTCAAACAACAACGTGGTCACGAAATGTGACGACCTTGACTACTCCACTGAGCAAAGTGGGTAGGTGTCGCCTGCCTGGATGAGTCCCTCGTGATCACTCAAATCGCTGGTTAGAGACGCTATCCGAGATGGCGGTGTGTCGCAGTCAATGGCGTACCTGCATCCATACCATTCCTAGTTCTTTCTCTTAGTTTTATTTTTATTAATTTTCATGCTTCTTAGTAGCGTTTTCTTCAAGGATATTCCACGTCATTGTTGAGGTGAGCGGCGGCCCGAGCCACTATACCCTCTGGTCAGGCTCACGGCTGCTATGATGATGATTATGGTTTTCGTATATCGCACCACGTTTATCTGAATACACCTTGTGAAATTCTACTAGGCCCATATTGTAGAGGTCAAAGTGACAAAATATGGATCCAGGTGACACTCACGAAGGGTGTCCCACCGATATGTGTAGAAGTCCATGAGCACGAACAAGGTAGCGCAAATGTAATGAGCAGATCGTTCTGAGGAGAAAGCAGCAGCTTCTAAGGTTCTATGGCGGTCGACCCAGCAGATTATAGCGTCGGTTTATTTCGGGAACGTCGATAGACTTACGATATCGAGGTTTGTTCAGAGTATACGGCGTATGATGGAGGAAGCCGGTATCGGGTATGCACGATCCTTGACCCACTTAGGCAAATATTTCAATGGCGTGCCATATGGCTGCCTCCCAGTCAGGTCCACGGAGGCAGAACTGCACCAACACCATTATTGGTGTACACAACGCGATATATAATGGAGAAGTGAGCGGTCTTCGATCGCAGCCGCTGGAATTCTAATAGTTTCAAAGCGTAGAATCGCAGTAGCGGCATGGACAGCTTGTTGAAGAACGACAATTAATCACCTATTCAAGGTAAATAGAAGTCATTGCCTTTAAAAGGATGTCGATTTAATGCAACGACGTGGCCACGAAATATATAGACACCGACTATTCTATCAATTAACGTGGGTAAGCTTCACCTGTCCGGCTAGGATTATCGTGATCACTAAAACCGTCTGCTAAAAATGCTCTTCGGGATGGCAATCTGCCGTTGTCAACGGCATAACTACATCGGATATAAAGAAAGAATTTTCATGATGATATTGTGCTGAAAAATCTGGTTGGAAGATCAAAAGAATACCCATTTTTGATGTTCCGACATTGCGTTGGAGGCGAAGATAGTCTAGCGTTGATGAAATTGACTTCCGCTTACACATGACATGAGAATGCTCTAAATGATGATAAATAAACCGCAAGAATACTGTTCAAGTCGAGTTAATAAAACTTTTGAGAGAGACCTCTGGCGTTCAACAACGAATGTGGAAAGGAGCAAACTCGCAAATGTTGCGAAACAAGTTTGCCGGTCGACAATCCGTTGAACGGCAAACCTCAAATGTTTGCATTTTCCGTTGTAGGCAAACATTCAACGCTAACTTTCTTGCTTTTTAAGTGTTCCTTTTTGTGAAACAATTGAATTTTCATTAGTCAGAACTGTAATATGCGTATTCCATACGAAGACTTCAAAGATATCCTTTAACTATGCACATAAATTGTCGGACATAACTTTCAAGGACTTGTTTACGGACGGACAGATGGTACCACTATGGGTAGCCAAATAGACGCAACATCAACTGAATGATAGAAGGACAAGTCCAAGAAAATATTGCCAAAACTGCAGTGGGAAAAATGTTTCTGGAGAATATTTTGACCTTTCAATAATAATATTCATTTTGATTGCCTTGTTAGCTTTTATAACTCTATATCCCAACACCTAACATTGTTCCAAAAACCGAACCAAACGGCAGCTTGGTTTTTTCAAATGTACTCATCACTAGACGTGAGGATAGGACATTGCAATGGTCTGTAAATCAGAAAACAACATAGAGAGAAATCTCCACCTTTTGATGAACACTGGCGCAACAACTAGATCGGCTGTGTGCAATTCATGGTAAATTAAAGGTATACAAAGCAAGACAACAGAAATAAAGCAACGAGAGTCAACTAGTGGAGAATGTTGACTATGGTAACGTCACTGCGGCTGTTGAAAATCTACCAGTTAGAGGGAGCTTGCAACGCTTACGCGCCTCTGACTCGGTGTTGGACGGTAATGAAGGAGTATAGCTTCAGGAAAAAGATATGAGGGTGTATAAGGATGTCAGTTTCAGAAAAGTAACGGTCACAAAATACGAGATGAAATTACACTACAGAAGAAAGTACAACTCCGATGTGGGCTTTCAAATACGGAGCCTGCCAACGACTGACTAGTAATGACAGTAAGGATCGTACGCCACCTCAAAGTTGTCCAAGTGGCGACGCAGTTTCGAGACTGGGAACAGAGTAGAGAACGTGTGGAGCGAGTCTACCCTTTACTGGAGAGGTTGTTGCAATGGACCCAGATGAGTTGATCGATAATGGATAGGCCCCAAAGTCAGAAGTACCCCACTTGCATTCCAGGCAACTCAACCAATGTCGTAGCTTTGGCTAGCCACCTAAGAGATAGATAGCGAGCCGTATTAAACGTAAGAATGTAGCCCAGAGGATCCAACAACTGCCACAATCTTCTGTAGGTCAAATTAAGTCCGTCAATGACAGATCGATAGCAAGTGGAAAGCTGAGCCACTTTGAACAACCTTTCTGGATGGATGAAGCGTTAAGTAGGTGAAACAAAAATGGCCAGCATAAGTAGCAGTAAAGAATTTAAAACAATTACGTTGTATTTATGTGACAATGCAACCACAAAATGTACAGCTTCTTTAATCCACTTCGTACGCATCTGTGAGGGGTTGCTTCGAGTTCATTTACCAATTGGGATATTTAGTGTACTGTAGTGACTGATTGCGTAACTGAAAGTTATCATATGACACGAAGGTCAGCCGAAAATACCTATGTGAATGCTAACCCGTGATCAAATGCCAGTCACAGACCTCGACTTAACTAACAGTAATCATCGGGTAGATGAAAAATACTTTTGCGAACATTCAACCAACGACAGGCATTCCTGCCCCAAGTCTTCCAGTGATGCGGCAAAAAATTTGGACGCTGCGGATCTGGAAGGATAAAGATAAGCTTAAGGATCCTGCATAACAGGGAGCTTGTTGTCATACATGAGGTCAAATGTAGGGAGTTTTACAATATACGGCAGCTCAAATTTAAACAAGAGTCTACAAAAAAGACCAGTAAAAAAAGAATTGCAGGTAGCGATTCCTCCTACTTGCTTTGAACAAGTACCGCGAAATCACTTCATTGTGTAGTGTATTTTCGCGAAGCGGAAAGCTGAATGAACCGGAACAAGTCACTGATAATAAAATATAGGTTGGACTTCAGGCGCAGTTCTCTCAGCCCAATGGGCATTCACTTGGCTAATTTTATAAAGTATAAAAGGTCAACCCGAGTGTGAAGCGTGTTACCAAGGGTGAATGGCATTTAAGCTGACTTAGTTAGCACTATGATAACTCATCAGGAGTACAATGCATTGGAATAAGAGACTATAGTCAATAAGAAATATAGGAAAAGTTGATGTGTACTTGAAAGTAGAAAAGGTCTTACAAAAAGAAAACCGTCGCAGGCAACTGTGTACAACGCAGGCATTGACCTCGAAGGCTAGCCAGACCATTGGTACCTCACATTACGTTAAGGCTCTATACTCCGGCTGCATATCAAGCACGTGCAGACCAGTTTCAAAATGAATCGAACTGCGCGAAAGAGCAGGTCTGAATAGTCAAATTCTGAGCAGCAGCGTCCACCAGGTTTTCGGGGAATTAAGCAACCAGTGCTGAAAACGCCAACACCAGTCATCTCGTTGCTCAAGTGATGCACCATTAAACACAGTACAAAGACGAAAGTGATAGAAAATAGACAGACTTAGAAGACCATTCACAGGAAAAAGCCTTCTTTTGGTAGTGTTGTTGCATTGTGGATACTAAAGGACTGTGGTCCTACCCATAAAAATATTGACTCCCCACAAGCAACGTATAGGGGGGGAAAGAATTTCAACTGAACTTTAATCACATGATTATGTCGGACAAACAGTCGGAATCGACATACCACCCAGCCAAGTCAACCCGACAACCACCTACACCGTATCCGCCGTGAAAGCAGAAATAGACTCCCACGAAGCGTGTCGTAAGACGTAACGTACAGAAGCAAAGTACAGAGCGAAGTAAACAACTTCAGAATTTCCATTTGGAAAATCACATTAACCACGGGTGAAAAAAATATCCATGCATTTCATACTACTTAAGCTGTATGTGTTGCAGCGCCACAACTCTGGAACAGATACAAGTTGAAAACCATTAAACTTCGAAAAAACCTACTGTACTAAAGGACAGGTCGGTACGAATGTTTCATATAAACACAACGTGGAATTACACTCGACAGCAGTTTACCAGACCCCACTTAGCTTACCATTTACGCAATCTCTCTCAGGGAGCAGTACCCAACAGATGGAAACTCGCCAGCGTCACATCGATTTTCAAGGGTGGTAAGCATAATTGTCCTAGTGATCACACAACAATCGCTTCGCTATCGAGCATCTCGAAACTCTTAGAGACGCTCGTACGACTCGCCTTATAAATACCTCACCTTCTATGACTTCTCCAATTTACAGCACGAGTTTCGCAAACGCCGTTCATGTAACACAAATCTGCTGATAGCCACTGATCAGTCCACCAAACCAGTTGATCAAGACAATGGCACCGATATCGTATACTTCGACTTTATCAAGGCATGTAACCGCCTGGATCATGCTGTTTCAATCGACAAGCTTTTCCATTATGGGACATAAATCAACTTCCTTCATTGGCCTGAGTCATATCTTCCTAATCATCTGTACAGGGTGACTGTAAACGGTACATTCTCTACCTGCAAGTCTACCCACAGTAGAGTACTCCAAGGTTCCGTTCTTGACCCGCTTCTAATTTTGATATTTGCAACGATCTTTCCCTTTTAATAACCTCACCGCTATTACTGTTTGTTGATCACGTCAAAATTTAGCGTGCAGCAAACACTACCAACAATTCGCTTATCCTACAAAAGGACCTTGACTTTCTGTTCGACTGGTCTCGAATGAACCGACTGGACTTCAATGCTGATAAGTGTAAAGTTATACACATTCAGTCCTCTGGAAACCACGTATCACCTTGGCAGATACCTGCTTCAGACAGTTCTTGTCGAGAACGACATAAGAACCACTGCCTTACACACTTTCTTGAACTCTCCGGATATTGAAACAAATGTAAAAAAGGCAAACAACACCCTGGAGTTATTGAAATATCTTTTCGGCCAGCTCAGTCCTCGTTGATTTCAACTCCTCTACAACAGTTCCGTTTGACCGAACCTGGAAAATGGAGCTGTGATCTGGCCACCACCTCTCCAAAAAGACAAGTTTCTCTTGGAAACTGTGCTACACCGTGCCACTAAGACAGTCCGAGGCTTGAAAATTAAGCTGTATGAAGAATAGCTGGCATCTCTGAACATGTAGTCTTTAGAATCTCGTCGGCTTGGAAGTGACCTGGTGTTAAACGTTCTGATTATGAAGTCTCCTAATCATCCGTGCCGACTGACGCTCAACGAAGGAAACAGCACGACATTGAGAGGCCACAGTTAAAACTAGAGGCCCAACATAGTAGACTAGAATGTATACAACTTTTTCTCACCGAGTGTTTGCAAGGCATGGAATGCTCCACCTGACCATGTTTCTGCTAACTCCATAGGAATTTTTAAAGCTCGCCCTGACCAATATTTATAGCCATAGTTCGGGAACTGCACCTTCTCCCCCGTTTCAGCATCGAGATACAGAAGTTTCAAAAGCCCATGCTCCATATTTCCGACTCCAACACAATGAACCATTGAATATCCTCGAAAAGGCTAATAAAAGGATGCCACTCTAGGTGAAAACTGATTCCGGTGAAGAACAAACAAATTGGGCCTGGTACACTATTGTGATCAGCACGTTAGAATGCCTAGAAACAATCTGAGTGCCTAAAATTTCCGTACATAAACTAAGAGAATTCGTTCTCACACACTTCTGTCTCAAATGAATCTTCCGATGATGTCCATCAACAGACGGTAGATGAAAACATCCTAATGACTGTATCTAATGAAGAATTTTCCGGAGTCTGTTGCAAAGAACATGTTAAGCTGATACATGCTGCTCCTAAAGGAAATGGTCTTATGTGGTAATCACGCTCAGTTACAAACAGCGGAATACAATGCAAATACAGTACAGTGCCTCTATAAGGAACGCCCTTATAAGGAAAGTGTGGTTATACCGAAGGAAATCTTTGACTGCGAAATACCACCTTAATATAGAGTGAGCTTCGTATTTACTGCAACGAACGCTCTTACAACAAAAGTCGCATTTCAATGAACACACCAATCATCCAAACACACCGGCGTTAGCCATAACGAAATTCATGGGGTGAGCCACAACTCAACTAGTTTCATGTCACAATGAGGCCTACCACCGGTTGAAAACATGCGGCACATACATGCAGTTATGAATCGTACTGAGTGATTTTATCGCGCTCAACATGCACGTAACACATACGTGTATAAAGTACACCACACATAGGGGACCAAAAGACTGGAAGCGCAGAATAACTGACCGTCTTGCCTGAACGCAACGTCTGCTCGTTGTGTGCGTACTGGTGCGATCTAGCCAAGGTCGGCTGTGTTCTTAAAAGGCTACAGATAATGGAATCACATACTAATGGACTGAATTTACCATAATAGTTAGTCAGCACAGACACCGGTGAACAATATGTAGCCACGTTCGGGTATATTAGCAACGCCGTTATGTTAGTAAGCCATACGGATTAAACGTCGTGCCGAGAAGTGTAAACGAGGGGCTAAGATAGCACGATGATTCGCACCGAACTCGTTTACTCACTAGAATGAGTGACGGCGTGATACGTGTGGGTGTACTTATGCACGAACAAGATGATTTAGTGAGCCAACTGTAAAAGTGCAAATAATAAATGATAAAAAACATAGGTGCACCTAATTTTAATCCAGAAATTTGATTATCTATATGAAAAAGCAACAGTGGTTTAGGCAAGAAAACTATGCACCACTTATATTTGGCATCAACAATCTTGAATCTTTCTGAAATAAAAACGGAACATGAAAAGTAGTACCTGCTACGACAGACAAATATCCATGACCAGATGTGGACTTAAATGTATACATACTGAACACAGTAGATATTCCACAGACCTTCTGCCATGAACCAAACAAGAAAAATAGTCAGGTGTAAGTCAATCCAAGAAACGGCACTGTATGACAAAAACCGTTAAATGAAGTGAGTATTTATCAAACTTCGTAAGCTGTTATTTAAGAAGAAATGACCGCCGTAACAAACTATTTTCTGGTCACGTAGTTTTCAGGATAACGCAGCTCTACCGTGTATTAGCTGCTTTGACAGAAAATCAGCAGTTGGCTCATAAACTACGAAAATGGAAAAGTGATCCTTCCAGCTTACTTGTATCAAACTGGATTGAATAAGTTCACGGAATTGCTTCGGACGCAGACGCCGTAAAAGTGCTGGTGAACGAGCGAGCTCCATGAAGTTGTCACGCAAGCACTGCATGGCTTGGCGATGAAGATAACGAGTAGCCCATCCGCTACTATCTGAGGAAGATGTTTGTTTACAGGTAATGCTGCCATCAGTGGACTGCATCCCGGAAACGGTTTTCGTAGATTCATCGGCGTATGTTGTAGGAGGCTCGTGTGTGGTTGCCGGAGCTTTATGGATCACAGACTCAGTACTTGAGGCGATAGACGATGAGTTGTGGTTTGTGTTATCAGCCCACTGAAGCAGCCCGACTGCAAGACTGATCGGTGTCATGCGAGGAAACGAGGAATGAATCGAAGTGTCCTGCCAACTTTCAAATGTATCACGGGATTTGCACACGGAGTTCTTATGCTCGACTGTACGTGGGTTTCGAAACCGTAGCGCCCGCACAATAAGGTCCTCGCAGGCTTCGTTAATAAATGAAAACACAGATTACTACCTGAGCAAATCATCTGGTTCCACTATAAGTCAATAGTGCTTCGAAGTAAACACCAACCCAAACTTTATTACAGCCTTTGCATTCAGATACACTTTTCGGTTCGCTCACTTTGAAAAGCCGGCCGAAAGGCCTATCTGAATGCGAACGCGGCGACTAGGTGTGAGTTATGTTTAATTAGAAATAATCCAAAAATTACCGGACTTCTATTAAACAATAATACTTCGTGGAAAGTTTTCGGCACATTCAACCTTCAAATCATTCACCAAAAACAGCAAACAGTACACATATGAAGATCAGTAAGTCCGTCTGAAAACTTTTCAGGCGTTTCAGTACATAAGTGAAAATTTCATATGATCTTTTCAAAAGTCGATAGACTGAACTGATCAGCATGCGGAACCGGATCCATTAGTTGGCGAAAGCTAAGGCCAAGTACGGCTTAACATACTTTTAAATGCACTTTCAGCAGTGTGATGCAGACTCAATAACTCGGTGAAGTGGCCAGGAAATGTTGGCTGTGATAGAGATCTAAACGTCAAAAGAAGCCGTTTGCACCAACATATCAGGTTGCAAAACCTCACTTTCCCCTAGAAGACAGACGGAACCAAATTATTTGTGCACAATTCGTGAGATATGTAAGGGAAACAAAAGCGAGTCAAGGATGTGTTGGCAATCTGGATTCGAACGAAGGTGACCAACAGAATAGCTGAAGATATTCCCAGTCTTATGAATCGTCAGGAAACCAAAAAAAGTATGAAGAAGGACTGTTCATATAACGTCTGAGTGGTTGTTACGTTGGAACAGTAGAAACACAACCCCCACTGGCGCTTCGATTAATCGAAAAATTACTCAGTGTTAATAAACCGAACTCAGAGCAGGTCCAACTGTGAACAATATGGGCTTCGTTTGGATTCGAACGTGCTACAGAAACAGCACGTCCATACGCACCAACCGTTTTATCAGCTGAGCTGCGAAAATACACCGGGGGCTCATATATTTTGCAGCCGAACTCAGTCACCCACTCAACCCTCTGTGCCGTATGGAATTCACCGAATGATCCAGGGGACGAAATGCCTAAAAGGGATTTCCATATGACACAGAAGGCTGGGTAGGTAACCAAGTCCAAACGTGAAATTTCTAAGTCCATTGAGTGGCCTCGCAGCACGGCCGGTAGAGCACTTGCTGCGGTTGGCCATGTTGCTTCTGTCATTGGTTCGAAGCCAGTCAAAGCCCAGATATCATGCAATTGGGCCTCCTGTAAATTAACTGCCATAACACAATAAACCGAAGTCAATTGTTTGTTTGCAAGGTGTGGGTACCTCAAAGCCGACTGTTTCAATTTAGACATAAGGGTTGCCTGGATTAAGATCCTTCCCGCCTCACGCACACACAAAACATGCATGGTTGTGTAGTAACGAAGTGTTAATACCTATCACTGATGTACTGTTGTCGATGATGAGAACATCGAGTGGCAGGTTCGTTAGTAAACAATATTTGAGTGAACCGAACTAAAAGTATAAAAAACAGAGAATAAATAAGTGTGCTTGATTATTCGTTTACGCCCAGATATTTAGAAGCTGGAGATCATGTCGATTTGAAAAGCTGAAATCATCTGAATGTCGTGACTAATCTAAATATCGATTCACTGGAGGAATCAAGATGTCGCACCTCAGTATGATATCAAAACATTACGTGAAATATGTAAAAAGCACAATTCAATCCACGTACACTTACCTTCAGAAAATCGGGGAAACTCCAAAAACTGTCCAACAGGATGTAGGTCTAATAAATGAGACAGACAGAACGGGCAGGCTAGACAGAATATGCACTGTGAATGCCTCTTCACACAGCATCTGGCCTGATGTTCCAAATACGCGGCTGGTTCAGTTATCTTGGAAGAACGACCGATGCAACATGGCGACTTGCGACCGCACCGTTTGCAATGCTCAGTATGCCACTGAGAATGTAACCCATCACTTTGAACCTGCGTACATCCCTTGGCTATGTCTTTATTAGACGGCTGACTAGGTTTTCTCGAATACACGTTAGCAATGCAGTTGAAATCCAAGAAGTCTGAATAAAAAAAATGTACCAGTACATAAGCAAAGTTGGAGCTTAACAAGGTGGCATCAAATACGATCGTTGTCAAGTCACTTTTGGGACCCGGTGGACAATAGCGACGGTGAAGTAAACGACGCAGAAAATGTGAACGAGCAGCCAGCAGACCCGCGTGACAATGAAGTTCTAAAGGATGACACGCAGTGCCATGTTCACAGGAAAATACAAGTCGGCAATCAGGACCTATAGGAATTCCCACTTCAATGATTTTTCCAAAATTAAATAGAGGTAGCAGACTGCTGGGATATTGTGTACAGCACGACGGTCCATCGGAACTACATAAAATATCTGGTTTTTGTTTCAGCGGGGAATGATTCAGGGATGAATCGAAAGAAAATGTCAGCGAGTTAGTGATTCCTACATACAAATCTTCCAGAAAATCGTTGACCAACCGATCGTTTACACTAGTTTGCAATTTCGATGTTGGAGCAGAATGTCTTTCTTGTACAGGCGTTGAACAAACTGACGTACCGGACAAATTTACTTTGGTGGGAGTCCTTTTGTGGCAACGCTTACTATTTGTACGACTATTGGGTGGCAATAGATCTGGTGAACTTTGGGAAGGCACAAAAACGGTATCCTGTGCCGATGATTTTAATAGCCCATCATCAACACAAGGAAGAAGAATTGTCAAGATAGGAACGCCTGTTTTTGGCTGTTTGGATCCAAAGTGAACATGATAGAGTTTCTGCAACACTTCCGCAAACACGGGGGATCTGTAGGCCAGAATATAAGAGTGAGCACCACGTAATGTGTCACCGTAAGACAGCTGCAAGTTGTAGCACCAACCACTCGAACAAAGGGCACGCAAATCGTCCTGATGGAGAAAGGAAGCGTAAACAAAAAGCAAGTATCACATGAAAATGACGCAGCAACTTTGTGGTATGTGACCGTGGTCAAGCTAGTTAGTCGTGCATTTTTTGAAACGGTTACACACTATTTGATTTATCGTAAATCAGTGACCGTGTATGCCAGGCAACCATTTATTCGAACGAGTGAGGGAATAAGAGGCATAGAAGTGGGAGGGGAAAGAATTAAACAATAAGTTAGACTGAATTTGATAATACACTGTGAATTTCTTCTCTGAAGGGGTACAAAGTGGTAAACTGAAGACCTTTTGTGGTCATAAAGATAGAAGTAGCTAGTTCCATAGTAGGCCTAATTTCAATACATATATCGAGCGAACCATTAGATAAGCACAAAAATAAGCGCACGCTCAGCCAGTAGTTTGACCACAACTAACAAAAATAACTTACTAGCTGTTTCTCGCTGCAACCAATCGTATTTTTAAAAGCATTCTTGATCGATTCGTCTAAATTAAGAACAAACATGTCAAGGAAAGTCCCATCAACCAGATGTGCACATGTAAACGATACGTAAAAGCAAAATGAACACGAATCCATTTCGATTACACTATGGACAGAATCAGGTACAAATAAAGCCAGGTTCACTCATAACCGCACTTTTGGACCTGTCACAACCCGCATTAAGCTCTTTCATCTACCTCCTAAACATGAAGGCTGAGATTCAACCACGAACCAGAGGCTGATATACACTACCAGGTGGATCAAAACGGAAAGAACCACCCATCATTTTCCAGTACATCGGCCGGAAAGTATATCCGGCTTTGGAGGATAGTGGAGATGAAAGTGTCTCAGCTCAAATGTTTAATTAATCAACAAAAGGAAATTGATGCCGCCATTCATATAACATCACTGGTTTCATTAAATGTGTCCCAAATCCATAGCAGTCCAACACCTAGGCACGCCATCTGAAACACTTGTCTCAGTGTGTAAAATGTGGCCCGAAACTCCTCCTCAACTCCTGAAAAGAGGCATGCATCGCAAGATATGGACCGACTACAAGTCGTAGTACGTATGTGTATTACAAAACTTACCCCCAAACTTGGAGCCTTCGGACGCGCATCCACAGCGTCCAAAAGAGCCGTACGCAACGTAAGCAAATCCTCAAAATGTGCATATAAGGCTTTCAACTCATCAAAAGACCATGAACTTAGCAGGGTGCGTAAATGTGAAACTTGGATTTGAGTGAGTTCGGCCGGTCGAGTCAGTTTTAAAAGACTATGTACAGTTTTGAGCCTTTGTGTTGATAATGAGTGAGAAAGAAACGGCTCGAAAGCTGCATGAAACATATCTTGTTTTTCAAATGAAAAAACTTCATCAGCATCAGGTTCTATCACAACCACCCCATTGCATTCGGTGTTGGTCTCTCTTGTAACTGTTGACATAGTTGTGTCACAAGTAGTTGAATGTCGTGGTGTTCGTTGGCTCAAATCTTCGGGACAAAATAAACTAAGATGTGCGCTTATATTCTCACTGAACGTAGCTAAGTTTGTCGCTTCTTGTGGAACAGTCTCCGTTTGATGAGCAGAACACAAGTGATGTCTATGAACACAAAGTGACGCGCCAGGATTGAAAGCTATCCTACAAGCATCACATGAATAATCAGGAGACAAGGAGAGGTTTGGAATGGATAAATCCAGCGTAGAATCCTTCCTTACATACTTCGAGGACAGTAAGACTCCAAAATTATAACAACCACCGTGCCTGTCCAAACGTGAAAATGGGGTACCCATCCGTGCAAGACACCTGAAAATAAGTAATAAAATGCTATGAACAAATTACAAATATTTATATTGAAACTCTATTGAAGTCCGGGGCATATACAATCGAATTTCCACTTTCGGAACATACACAAAAAGGTGCTGCAAAACATCAAACCACATCTGATAACATGAGAAGCAACTTTAACTTGTAGTAAATGCAACGAGAGATTCGTACACAATATTTGTGAAGCATAAGTCAAAAATGGACTGCACAAACGTCGATAGCATGCTATAAAAAGACAATGACAAAGGAAAGGTAAGAAAATACACTGAATAAACAGACCAGGTTAAAACCCACCGAGGGCGATAAACAAACGTCCATTATTACCAATGGCAGTAATACATTACTGGCTGACATTGATGCTCAACTGCCATTCAACCAGGACAACACAACAAAACAAAAGGTTAATAATTAAGTGAAATAAGCATTGAGTGTCCCCTAAGGGTATGAGTATTACCAGTCAAGTTAAAAGAATTAACGTGTAAAATATAAAACAAACCCGCTAGTACTGAAGGCTAAGTTATTTGCATAATAGTGCGTGTGACTGAAAGGCACACGTCACAGGAGGGCATGCTGTTCGTATCGCTGGTTCAAATCCAGCCGAAGGCTAGAGTTTTCACGATCGACTGGCGTCCAAAGCAAATTTACTGGATTCGAAAAGACACGATAATATGGGGGGCGAACAAACCCAAAAACGACAGTTCTGAGCCGCCATCATGACTTGGTAGCTCGATTGGCGATATAGGGTACTATACATAATTTCATAATTTGCTTTCTTCTTATAAACAATCTACATCAGTCGTATTTGTACAAAATGAACACCACTTGTTTGAGTTGATTCGCCCTGACAATGAACTTCTCGTGCATGCGTTTCGTCTCTTCGGTGATCGTGGTTTATGCTGACTTTTTATGTTCGCACCTATGTATAGGGCTAGTCCCCTATAAGTTGATGCGTTCCTGTATTGATTTTTGATGGACACATTCTTAAAGTTTTGTTTATTGCGTAATCTCTTCTTCTCCCTCAAAGGTTCTGGTATTTTTTTCACATCTATTTTTTTCGTTATTGTGCCTTCTGATATTAAACAGAAGTCAACTGCTTCAGAGAACTTTGCAATAATTAAACTTCTTTGAGTATGGTTGTAGAGACCCTAGGCTGTGGATTACACCGATCAAAGTTATTTTTTACTTTCGGCGAGTCTACTCACAGCACAACACGTATAATTACGTCGTCCCAAATTTACCTGGAGATATGGCAGCAGAAGTAACGGATGTAATTTATGAACGTCCAGCTAAGAACCCTTACAATGTTATTGAACCGGCAACTATTAACAGGATAGCAGCTTCTGAAGAGGACAATCTCCGCAAGCTTTTTCCAGGCGTTGAATTGGGAGACCGCACTCCTTCACAGTTACTTCGTCACATTACTCAGTTGTCGACCAAGCACACTGATAACGAACCGGTGTTGCGCGAGTTTTGGCTTCAGAACCTCGCACGCTAACTTTATCACACGTCGCTGTATCAGAGAAAAACACACCATCGATTAAACTAACAGAGTTAGCTGACAAGGTACATTACAGTTAGACTCCCCAGCTATTAGTCCAGCTGCATGCGTCTCGCAGCCGCGACGCCCTCTAACATTTTTCAGATACGGAAGAGCAGTTTTCACAAATGTCTTTGCAACCAGCCCCTTTGATAAAACTGCTGGTAGATGAATAACCACCAGCGCGTACAAAGTCTCGCTCACGAAGCAGGTCGCTCGCATGACAGTTCGATAAGTGTTTGTTATTACCACCGCCGGTTTGGATTGTGTTCTTGACGTTGCGCTCACCAATGTTCTTTCGGGAATGATGAGACTCAGGCGGGAAACGACGACGCCAGTCAGTAATAGTGACAGCCGCCACCGGCCCATACTTACGTCGCCTGTTTTATGTGCTCGACCGTTCAGCGTTCCTAGATTTCCCCATTGATAAAGACTCCTAGGTTAGCGTCATCTTATCCACTGGTAACAATCATAACCTAAAACCGATGTCGTTCACTTTACAAGCCGCCAACTGTACTGCCATACAGATCTAGAGAGAGAAACTATTCACCCTCAACCTCAGTCTCCGTCGATATTTCCATTGGATTCTCACTATTTCAGATGTACACTATCCAATTGATGGAGTTGATTTTCTCATCTTCTTTTGACTCGTGGTAAGGAAACGGAAGTTGCTGGACAGCTCAAGAGCTTTGTGAGTACACGGAGAAACACATTGAGTAATTCAATGGGACCACGTTTGGCCTTACCAGACAACAGTTTTTTTAATTATGCTTCGACAGTTCCCACGTCTTACCAATCTGTCAGGTTCACTGTTACAAGTAAAACACGAAGTTCTCCATCATATTCCTAACAAAAGACCACCTATCGTCGCACGCCATCGGCAGTAACCACCAGAGAAACTCAGAAGCACCGAAGCCAGATTCAAGAATCTCCTATAACACAACATTAGTCAGCCCGCCAGTAGTTCGTAGGACTCACCCTTGCATATGGTACCTAAAACTTCACCTGGCGACGTGCGTCCGTATGGCAATTATCGTGCTTTAAATAACGCGAGGATCCCTGACAGGTACCTAATTCCTCACATGCAGGATTCCTCCATTGGTCTGCATGGTAAGACCATCTTCTCAAAACTTAATTTGGTTTGGACATACCACCAAATCCCAACGACTCCAGTAGACGTGAAGAAGACGGCTATCATCACCCCATTTGCACGGTGTGAGTTCGACTGAATGCCGTTTGGTTTGGGAAATACAGCTCAGACCTACCGGAGGTCATGAACCACGTCCGTACCTTGTTTTTTCTATATCGACAACATTCTCGTAGCGAGCAAGGACCCGCACCAATACATGTTACACCTCCATGCAGTTTTTGAACGCTTTGATCAGTATGGTGTAACCTTAAACCCGATGAGGTGCATTTTCGGCGTAGACTCCGTATATATTTTAGGGCATCAAATCACCCGTGACGGCATTGAACCTGTATCAGAGAAAACCGCTGTCCTCAAAGATTATTCATAACCACAATCCCAGAAAAGTCACCTCCGTTTTTAGATATTGTCAGTTATTACTGTCGTTTTCTCCCTCACTGTTCAGAAATGTTTAAACCACTCAAAGATTTTTGAGGGTTAACGCTAATCATTTGGCTTTACCGCCTCCGGCTAACGCTACATTACCCGTAGCCAAAGACACGTTATCACAGGCGACGGCTGAGCCACACATGCGTGTAGACGAAGGTCTGACTCTCACTCTGCACACGGATGCATCCAGTCAGTTGCGGGCGCGGTTTCACAACAGATCGTGAACAGCTAAGTCCAGGCTTTATCGTTTTCCTTTTGCAAACTACAACAAACGCGTCATAGTACTTTCGATTGCGAGTTGCTGGCTACCTTCCCCACCACTGAACACTTTCGTCACGTATTGAAAGGCAGTCGTTTAACAACTTTCACAGATCAAAAACTACTTATTTACTCTTTCAATGCCAAGCCTGATCGCTATTCTCCGAGGTAAATTCGACAGTTGTATTACATGTCCCAGTTCACAACAGACATACAATATATCGAGAGATGAAAATAGTTACCGACGTCTTATCTAGAGTTACCTTAAGTGATTACCACCGAACTGACATCATCAACTTAAAAGAATCAGCATGAGCACAAAACAACGATCCGGAATGGTAACAGCGTCGCACTTCTTCGCTCAAACTTCGAGTGATGCTCCTGAATGACTGCAAAGCCACAATCAGGTTGTCTTACAGCAGTAATCCCTCGTCCATTTGTGCCAATGAATTTCACACGCTCTGTATTTAACAACATCTACTGCATGCACTCGAGTGGTTAAAGATCAAGAATTTGCAACCGAATTTCGTAGGTAAGGTTTCGAAGGTCTATTACTGTCTTCGTAGCAGCTCGTTGAACATGCTCCAGTGCACTCGTGTCCATTTCAAAACCAGTAAATAGCACAGAGTTAGCATATTCAACGAAAAGTCTGACAGAGATCCAACAAAGGGTTTGAAAAGCTTTCTTGTCTATTTAAGGGGATGTCTGCTTTATCCGCCTTAATACAACGTAGCTCATCTTAGCCGCCTCTTCATGATGATAGAAGGAAGATAGGTTGAACGATAGCCAGATTCCTAGATCTTTCTGGAGTTCCACTTTGGCTACCACTACAGCTTTATCAGCAGTATGTGTAGTGAACATGTTTCCAAAATCTCCACCAAGAGACATGTGCGCACACTTGTCGTCATTAATTAGGAGACCCCACGCCCATGACCATTGATTAACAGCAATGAGGTCAGCTTGTAGAATCCTGAGACCATGGAAGTTCCAAAATCATTCGCATACATCAAAAGAGTTACTGGAGGCTGATTCTGGAAGGTGGTTAATAAAAATTGGAAATGGCAGCTGTCTCAGGACAGTCTTGAAGCAAACTTGCTAAGATGCCTGCAGAAGAAGATGAGGCAGAGCGGGTTTTAACCTTCAAATTTCGACTATTCAGAAACGAGGCTACCCAGCGGAGGATCTCACCCTGAATGTCGTATGCCTGTAGTTTATGTAAGAGTGGGGCGTGAGACACTCGGTCAAATGCCATTGTGGAATCAAATAAAAAATGGCACCGGCAATAGGAGCGTGGTCCTTGGCTTCAATTAAACTGACCACTAAGAGAAGTCCGTTGCGCACGCGTGAGTGATTTAACAGCAGCTTGTGCCGGGCCATAGAAATCAGATTATTGGTGAGGACTGTTATGCACTTGTAACGTACGTTGCGAATCATCACAAGAATACGACAGAGAAGTTAAAACACCTTGCACGGAATACTCGTTGGATTATTCGACAAACAGCTGTCAAGCGAGTGTCGATCACCTGATTTATAAATAGGAATTACGTTAGTCTACTTCCAATCAGCTGGGATGGTAACCTCAGAGACATCATCATCATCATCATTATAGACAGCAATACATCAGTGGTTCACACTGATGCTTAATTGCCACACAACCATGAAAAAGAAGAAACAAACCCTGTTTAGGAAAAGAGAAAAAAAGGGAGAGGGTAGGAAACCTAACCCCTAAAAATAGCTACGTCTACATTCAAACATATAACATCAAGGCGCCTACACCTTGCAAACAAACAACCAAGCTGTAAGTGAAAGTAAGGCGTCATCAGCAAGATAGCTTCGTCACGGCTTTTACTGCCCCGCGTCATCAAGTGCACTCACTTCATAGACAACTCAGACAAAAAAACGACAACATTCATGCCACTAAGCTCGGTTAGCCGCCATCTCACCTAACGTCTCAAGCCACCGATTCTGTGAATCGTAAAGGCTCCAGCACGGGAAACGAACCCAATCTACAGTGACCAACCCTTTAGTGAACGATTTCATTTGTCTTCGCCAGGTCATCATCTGTCCACCTCGCACCTTACGCCAATCGGTGCAGGTGTCTTGATGTTGTGTTTGAATATAGACGTAGCTATTTTTAGTGGTTAGGTCCCCTCCCGTTTACCTTTTTTATCTCTCTTCCTATATAGGTTTTTCCATCGTGGCTATGTGGCAGTTAAACATCAGTGGGAACCACTAACGCACTACTGTCTATGAGGATGAGGATGACGCCGCTGATGGTGCTGAAACTGTCAGACAGTTCACCGTAAACCCTAACATGAGCAGAGGTATAGGAATAAAATGTTGACAATATGTTCACATACTTGGTTGATACACCCTTCCGATTAAGCGATTCTAAAAGTGTAGATCCATCCACCGAACCGAACGTACCTTTATAGTTGAGAAATACGGCGATTGTTGGCCGGTGGTACACAAGATGCCGCCCCAAAACATGACGGCGGGTGAAAATGTGATTTATACAACCTCGCCAAGAGCGAAACCCTGTCTGTTCTTTCGTAATGTTTACCTCCCGAACTCCAGTAAGTCGTGTAGTGACCAGCGATCGTGTTGCTTTTCTAAGGATTCCGGCTGAAACCGTGTTCTTCCCGCTTATCTGTTCTGTACGTATGATTCCCTGTACGCCTGTAATAGGAGGCCTGATACAAACTCAGTGCCACTTTCTTCAGTTGTGCAACTAATTGCACGCAGCGAATGCTTGTTCTTTTTCTGACGACTCATTCATTATTCCATTCTCCAAGGTCGTTTAACCAAACCTTTTCGAGCGTTGTTTAACGCACTCGAAGGTTCCACGCACCTTTCGCTTAACGGGCTTTTGAATATCGTCGAGTGGGTTGTAGCCCACCTCGCGCTTATTTCTCCTCTTGGTTGCTGCCGTTGATCCCAGACTAGGCTAGAGCTATTTACTAATCATATTGCCAGATATTGTAGGAAATATATGGTTTGCTTCCAAACCCCGCTGCGTTCTTTAATTCGATGCCTGTTGGGACTGCGTCTCGACTGCTCTTCAGGAAAGGCGTTCTAAATTGTTAGTGGAGAAGGGTCGAGCGCATGCCCGCTTGTCCATTACAGTCGACGAAGTATAATAGATGCCAGAACACTTGAAATGACTGCAGTTAAACTAATCGCTCTATGGTTTTCGCAAGAGATCCGGGCTCCTTTCTTGAATATGGGAACTATTACGGAGTGACCCCAGCATGGAGCGATGATCTCTGTCGTCCACACAAGTTGAAGCGAGTCAAGGGTTCTATTAACGCCTTTGCATTTTCGCTGAAAAGTGTTGGCGCGAGATCATCTGGACCAGCAGCCCCATTACGTTTGAGAGCCGAAAAACAACTGCGAACCTCAGTTTCACTGAGTGGTTTCAATTTTACCGATCAGGGCGCTACATTACAAGTTTGTGGCGGCAACACAATTGTAGCGACTGTAATAAATGATATTTTTGATAGTCGCATTCACATGCACATTTCTGATGACCCTGGTTTTTCACCTACTTTTGTTTTATTCAAGCTATCCCATTTGTAATATCCGTCCAGGGGCTACAATCACAACGCGCTCCGTGCCTCGCTAGCTTGACGTGCTTTTCCCGTACAGTATTTTCTAAGGTCGATACTAATACACGAGGGTCAACGCGCTGATTCCTTTTTCTTCATTGTCGATCAGTTTTCGATAGTGAACACAGACTGGGTATTCATTTGTTGGACCAGATCCAACAATTGGTGAGCCCGACGTGACATTTTTTTGCCTTCGTTTTCGAAACAAATCTTTTTTCTGTTCGTGTATACGTTTGATTATATTAATTTTATACCACCGGTTTAACCATTTATTGCTGTGTAACTTTTAATTGTTATACCCATGTCTGATAATGATTCTACGACTCTCGAGTACCCCATGGTGGCCGTGTTGCTGGTAGCCCCGCCATTCTTAGAAATGGACCCCATCCTATGGTTCGTACACCTGGAGGCGGAATTCTGCAATAACCACATATCTTCCGACCAGGCTAGATTCAGCCAGTTAGTGTCTCGTTTGCCGAAACAGGTCACGACGCAACTGCGAGATGTCTTAACAAACCAGCCTACAGAGAACCGCTGATGTATTGCTGTCTATGATGATGATGATGAAACCCTCAAAGAAATGGTAATTAAACGAGTTACTCCATTGGAAAAGACTCGTTTGCGGCGATTATTTAGCGAGTTAAAGCTGGGCGTCAAACGCCCTACGACCCTACTCCGGGAAATGCAACAACTTTTAGGCTCGTAGCACATGGACGAATCTCCGCTTCGCGAATTGTGGATATAGACACTTCCGGAGACAGCACAGGCAATCGTGTCCATCGCGAGATCGCAACCTCTAGCAGAGGCGGCGAAAACAATTGATCAGGTAGTAGAGCGTTTCCATCCACTTTTTAACCAGGTTAGCACCCCATTCCAGACGCCATTTTCGTCAAGAAGTATTCCGACACAATGAGGGCAGCCCCCCTACGTAAAAATTGAAAATAGAAGCATTGTGGGCCGAAGTCACAGCTTTGCGTCACGATTTTCGCAGAATTCCTATAGGTCGCCCTGCCAGTCGTCGATCCCGCAAATCCTCCAGGCGCACAGAGACGCAGCAATCGGACGGTTACTGTTGGTATCACCAATGTTTCGGCACTCGATCCACAAGGTTCGTTAAACCGTGCACTGACAAGCCGACTGAGCAGGGAAACTTCCAAGCCGGCTCGTAATGGCGACTAACGTCGTCGGCGTCGCAACTTGTCACCCCGCCATTGTAAAAAATGTGGAAACCGGAGACAACTTCTTGGTAGATACCGGGGCGAAGGTTAGCGTGTTTCCGTCTACGAAGGAAGAGGTACCAAAACCATGCAGCCCACAGCTCCGTGCTGCAAACGGCACGCCTATAACTACATATGGACAGCGTTACTTAACGCTTAATTTAGGCCTACGGCGGACATTCCGCTGGGTGTTTACAATCATCGCGGTACATTTAGCCATAATCAGGATCGATTTTCTCCAGTATTTTGACCTTCTGATTGATACGAGACGCCGTCTGTTAATCTATTCCAACACCAGGCTAAGCATAAACGGCACGCAACTGTAGGAGCTATAACGCCCAAAACTCATAAGGTCCACAAACTCAACGCATCTGCTGACAATGACATCTATTTGGCAGCCACGGCTGCCTTGCAAGCCACTGACCCTGAGATCGAGCATCTCCATCAGAAAAGCTCCCAAAATCCAACCCGTACCCCTGACATCGTCAGAGAGAAGAATCATCCGCAAAACTTTCCAGGGCAGACCTCGTCCTATAGTGCCAGCAAAAAGCGTTCCATCCACGCAACACCCTGCAACTCACGCAAACCCTGCTCCCTCTACTTCTAGGTATAATCGGCATGGTCACGAGCTTCACAGAGTAAGTTAACAAAAAAACTTTGTTTTGACTCTCATGCCTTTGCAGTTATCTCAAGCGTTACCAGGTCCGCAACCCAAACGGCGTTGTTTTGGAACAGGGTTATTCGTATGCTAACCCTTTTCTTTCTTGAGTCTATCAAATTTAGACAGGAGCACAAGAAGAAGAAAGAAATCCGAAGACAGTCACATTCAAATTGCAGGGTCTATAAAGTCGTTGGCTGTGAAACTATTTAGTCGACCGGATACGCTGACACGGTGAGGTATCCATTTCCGCCAGTCATGCGGATACTTCACAGTGTTTCTCATTTGCAGACTATCCGAACATGGTGCGTGGAGAGGAAACTCCCAGCTACCTATCGTACAGCACTGGACAAACCTACGCCCCTTTTTTCTCAAGAGTTTTTAGGGTTGGGAAGCCCTCTGCGATAGAGAAGAAACGCACTGAAGACTAAATAATTTAAATAAAAGAATCCCTCCAGTGCAGCAGCCATTTTTCCAACCTAGCTTTCCCTGAACTTTGACATTCCTCACCCCATGTCATTATCCTTCATGTGTATCACCCTGTAACTGTGATCAATCAGATACATTATATCTATATGTTTTTCCTCTCTCTGGAATAACGAAGGCTTGTGTAATACTTACTAGCCTTCTGGGGGAGGGCTGCGTAGCGACTGCAATAAATGATATTTTTGATAGTCGCACTCACATGTACATTTTAGATTATCTTGGTTTTTTACCTACTTTCGTTTTAGTCAAGCTTTAGTGCTTACGTGCACCAAATTAACAGTTTCTCAGGTATACGCAGCAATACCGGACGCGAAGTGAAAATACCGATAATTATGGAGACCGAATAAATATTATGCGATATTTACAATTGGTCTCGATCAGCGCTAGACGACACCGATTCGGGAAGTAGCTAGGGAAGCTAAGGATCCGACCGTCGAGCGCGCGAGCAAGCCGAAAGAATGTATGTGGTTCGATTGGCACGCATAGACCGACAAGCATGCAGACAAATAAACCCGATCGTATGCATCAAGCAGACGGCAGGCAAAGATCCTTAAGATCCTATGTACAATGTGAGCTAAGCTTCTGAGAAGGATTTTACACATCGTACAGTAGGCAGACGCGGCGTTTCTCCAGGTCACTACACAGCCCACCTACAGAAGGGTACTACGAACGCAACACTTCGATCTACGTGCGGACCAACTGTGGCCAGCTACCCTTGGCCTGGTCTAGTTTATGCTGCACCAGCTTGCAGTTGGTACTGCAATTCCCAGATGCCGCATCATCATCATCATCATCAT
>JTDE01001756.1:67996-85491 GCA_014338405.1 Paragonimus skrjabini miyazakii | reverse complement strand
GGTACTCCCGGCTAGCCTACCGAGTCGCACCCAACCCAAGTGTTCAAGTCACCTAGAACAAACAGTTGATCACTCATCGACACCGACCGGATTGTGGCGGACAGTTGACCATAGAACTGGTCCTGTGTATCATCAATGTGATACTGAGTTGGGCCATAAATACTAGGAAGTGTAGCTGACTTACCTCGACCGAATCGTAGGTGCTTGGACATTATTCGAAAGCTGATGCCGTGCAGGCTGCTTATCGTCAAAGAATTGATGCGGTCAGTGACTACGAAACAGACGTCATGTTCTGGAGCACTGTCTGCCGGGTAAACTTCTCAGTAGAATGTGCAGTCAGCACCTGCTTCTCTGAGCTCACCTCGGTTTTTAAGCCTTGTTTCAACCAAGGCTGCGACATGGGCGCCGTAGCGCTCCAGTTCCGTAGCAGTCAGTGCGGTACGGCGTTCTGGCCGTCCGGTGCTGCACCTATCCAGCAGCGTGCACATATTCCATGTTCCAGTGGACAACGTCTTGCGTTCCATGGTGTGTCTGAGATTGGACGTCTTGTTACTGAGAATTGTGTGGGCACTGTCTGCTCTAGGATTCACGGTGGAGGGGTTTCAGCGGGAGGTTTAGCAGTAGCATATTTACGCCAATCCACCTTGCCGGAAATAGCAGGTAGGGCGATCCGGTTTATCCTGCACGAGGGCCGATGCAGTATGTCATCTAATTTATGTTGTACTGCCGTAGTTCTTGTGGTCTGCCAGGGCTCCTGAACCTAGATAGAAGAGCGATTTGGGCCCTCAGTCAAAGCTTTCGGCTCAAAGGCCAGTACAACAAGGTGGCAGGTGACACATACGTGACAACACCGATTACAAAAACAACCAGATTGTGGTAACTACGCATGGGCTAGAGAGTCACATACGTATAAAGTCAATGCACTCACATAAACCAACATTACTGCATAGGTGAACAAGTCAACTCTACAAAATCAGGACAAACCTGAAGCCGAACCGAAACACACCACACTAACACCATCGACAACGAGCGTCACTGCTTTCCGTCCGGTTGCTCCCCTTTGGCCCATCTGACGTGACTGAACTTGAAATGATCGAAGTCCTAGTCAGCATAGCCCGCCGGATCAAAACAGCCCACAAGCCTGACCATCATGCCAAGGTAGCAGAAAAGGTCAGGGATAATCACTGAAATACATACGTACACACATGCACAAGACTGATTGGCCAATAGACCAGCCAATCAATAATCGGACCTCGACGGACAAACACAGTCCAGGACACATGTATGAAAGTGTTTCTTGTATAAGTGCCGTCTTGTCCTGGTTAAATTCTTATTAGCGAGGTTGACATTATAACTACTCTAAACTTCACAGCTCCATTTGGCCGTAGTGATCATGAGATAATTGAATTAAGGTATCCATACGGAACTATAAAGTATATTCCGCTAAATATGGGTCTGAAGGCCTATCACAAGGCAAACGTCGCAAGGCGAAAGACAACCTAACAACATTGATTGGCCTGGCTCCTTCACCAAACTCAGTCTAGAAGATTATTAGCAGCTCATGTTTTAGAAAATTTCTGGTGCTATTACCAACCTGTCCCAGTAAGGCATTTCCCACCCAGTAGGAAGACGAAACACGTAACAGGTAGACCCGAACTTCTGATTATTTTGAAACACCCACCTTAGAACGGGTACCAGCGAGAACAAGTGGATCTTGTGGCTGTTCAGTATGTCGTGTGACGAAATCGTACCACGAATGCTATTCCAGAGAATCCATTTTGCAATCGACACGGTCTTGTTCAAAAGCTAAAGGTGTTTTATAAGCTTTACTACAACAAAATCATAGCATACATAAGGAGTAAGGTTGGCAGTCCGCAACTGCAAACCTCTGGTGGACTTAGCAATACAGATGCAAAGGCGGTCAACACTGCGTATACAGTATGTACGTTTGCATAACTGTTAATCACCGGTGACTTTCCAGCACGCAGGCAGACACTTAATCGCATTACCCAAAGTTTCAGTGTCACAAGTCAGAATCAAATCAGAGAATCTACCAATTCAAAAATCACCGCATCCAGACTTGATATCCATTTTCATGTTGAAAAAATGCTCCACCTATGCGAAAGAATCGCTCGCGATACTTTTCAATTGCTCTTTGTCAACTGGCTGTCTATCTAAACCCTGGAAACAGTTCCTAATCATACATATCTTCAAAGGTGGATGAAGAGATTACCCAGCAAACCACCGACCAACAGCGTCGCTTTCAGTGGTCTCTAAAGTAATGGAGGACTTACTAGATGACTCTTTCCGGACAAAGGCTGAAGACCCGGAAGTCAACACCAAGGAGCAACGTGGCTTCCGCGGGGAGTATTCATGTGTCCCTAATCTTCTGACTGCTCGTGACGCTTGCACAAAGTGGCCAATGCAAGAGTAGTTATAAACGTGGTTTATCTTGACTCTTCCGAAGCCTCTGGCAGGGTTGATCATTCCACCTTGCTGTTGAAACTCAATAGTTATAGTCTTGATGACCGGTTACTAACATGGGTTGAGCAGTATCTAACGTAACGCAGGTTCAGCTACATGAATGGTTCCCAGCCGACAACGGTATTCCGCATGGGTCATTCTTAGGACCTTTGGTAATTGCTTACTTCTTTCTTGAACTACCCAGCATAATCAGTCACCGATGTTGCTCTATGTTGATAACCCAAAACTCTGGAGAGTTCTAAAATGCCCAGATGTGCTAATCCTCCAAAACAATTTGAACGGTTTAAGCCCGTGGTCCATAGAAAAATACCTTAGCGTTCAACGTCAACACGCGTACAGTCATGCACATTTGCCATCCGAATTGTGTTGACTATTACCTTGGCGACATAGAGCTGCTTCTGTCAGCATGCAAGTGAGACCTAGGAACCATAGTGCCACACAGTTTGAATCTGTCTACAATTTGTGCTGTCGTGGATTTTTAAAAAATAACCCTGAATCTCTTAGGAAGAATTCGAGGAACTTTCCACTCTAAAGTATTTTCCGCTATGTTTACCTCCATAATCTGGCCATAACCGAAGACGAACATACAGACCTGTCGTCCTTATATTAAAAATGAATTGGTATTTACCTAAAGTGTTCATATACGAGCCACGAGAAAAAATATGGGGCTCAGGATAATCTACTACCCGGAAAAAGCCTGACAGAATTAGGTCAATTCTGAATGAAGCGCAGACAATTGATGAGAGGCCTGTTTCTTACCTATGAAATATTCCACAACTCGAGTTAACGATTGACGCATCTTCTGCCACTAAATAAGGATGAAATTTTAGGAGATTGCTCATTAAAACTCAGTAATGGAACAGGAGGGTTAATTTGCAGGCAAAACTATTCCATTACCTGGATCCGTTCTCCCTAGAAAGCATTGCCCAACTCTATGTTCACGGCTTATTCGGCTGAGAGTTTTAAACTATTGCTCGATCGGCTAGTACGTGGGAGACAACCTGCACTGCAAATTCCCCAACCGAAATTCGAGCCTAGTCACACAGGTCATCATCCGCGCATATCTGACTGAATGTTGTTTCAATGTGTTTCAGTGTTCGCCGCCGAAATCGTGACAGCCAGCAGCCTCACTGAACTGACATTTTATTTAGTTTCACTCATATTTTTCCTACATGTATAAAAAGTTCAACACAATTTCCACCGAACAACACAGAGACAGAAACGCAGAAGCAAAGTTCTCCCTCTCTCCTGTAAAAATCTAGTAACCTATTATAATGAAGTATCTGTCTTTTACCTAGCCATATCCCTAGCGCTAATACTTAGTTAACTTCACATCCGTTACTGATGCCATTGGTAGTCGGAAGTAATATTTTCGATCGGACTACACCGCAGTAAGATCATCTAAACTTGAGGCATGTGCACTTAGGTGTACTGTGCTGATTGTGCCATTTTGCTCAACTAAAACTGTATCAACTTTCACTATTATCGTCCACTTGACAAAGAAATCACATCCGGGAAGGAGGTTCATGTGTAATATTGTTATTAAACGAATGATGGAACCTTCCACCCGCTTGTTCCAGAACCGAACTATGGCAGTGACAACAGTAGGATGGAAATCAAATAATGGAACAATAATTCAAGAAGTTATTTATTATGTTCACGACCGGCACCTGTCTTGTGTGATACCCCGCATTACTCTTCAGCAATTGTAAAACCACCTGAATTTTATACTGGTTTGCACTTCTGTCTAATAATAACCCAACTGACTGCGTTGATCCATACCTCATTTTGGCCAACTGATGAACCTGGTCAAGGTCGTCATCGATACGCAATCCGTTGTTATGGTAACGAAGGTCATTGCCAGTTTTACATAGAATAGCCACGGAAACAAGCAGTTTGACAGTGATGCATCGTTTTCATGACTTATGTCGTGGTAGAATTGCACCGGAGGATTTGCCATTAGTGAGCCCTAAAACCTTGTACTTCTTCATCTGCTCAGCATATGTGGGTAAGTGATATCGATTAGCCCAATGCCCATTAAAATTTAATTTATGTTTGCATCGAGATGCCAGCTATACAGTTTTCCTTACACAGAATAAAATACTGTTTCACTTGGTCCCAGATATGCCGAACTTCCAAACCCTCTCCATCTCACTTTAATTAAATATATATTTCATATTGATTGAACATCACCCACAACTGATCGCAGCTGTCGTATTCCCATAAACTTTCTAATCGGCCCATTTCGAACAGCGGAAGCACTAGACTCGAGTTTCGCTCTCATTAGAGCTCGTCAGTAGTGCATGTCCTGGCCACTGCCTGGACTAGAACTCCGGCCACGTCTCTCATATGGCAACCGTGCTTACCACTGCGTCATTGACCTCACATTAGGTACGACCGAATTATCATCGTATGTGAACGTTCAACCACTTTCGTTTGTAAGTAATGATCAGGTTGCCCGATTGCTTCGGGAGGAGATCCAATTAAAGTCTGTTAACTCTGATCGATGACCCCTTGACTAGGACTTCTCTCCAAATTTAACTCGCAGAAATCATTGACTTGTTGAGCGGTATTTTGATTACTGATGAGTAGTACGGCAAGGGTATGCACTACTGACGAGCTCTAGTGAGAGCGAAACTCGAGTCTAGTGCTTCTTTTCGAAAGGGCCCGACTGGAAATTCTATGGGACTGCGACAGTTGTGATCAATTGTAAGTGATGTTCAATCTATATGAAAACCAAGATCCTCTACTACTCATCAGTAATATATACTTCAGTCAACATTATTTACTGGTCAATGGAAACATCACTTCTATAGTTCCAGATCACCAAGTAAATAGAGTCGCTTAAGGTTTTGTGAGTTATCTTCTTTATTCGGTGAACGGTACTACAGTTTCTCTCATTTTAACTATAACGGTTGCATCCCTTCTGTCGTTAAAAATGTTGCAAAACATTCAGTTTCTAACTGTTCCATTGGGGTTTTCAAGCGATATCCCTTTTGGAAGCTGAAACTTGTGACGGAGATGGTGTACTGCGCACTTTCCGTCAACCCATCTTTGGGTATGACGTATCCTATTACTGGGCCAGACGATGACATCAATTTGTACATGAGCTGTACTCGCCAGACTGACTGGCGGTTATAATATGATATATTAAGTGTATAACTTCGGAGCACATTTCTTCGATAAAAAGAACAATACGTTGTCCCAAAGGTTTTCATTTCAAATAGTTTCTTGGAACGTATTAGTCAGACTGAATATTAGTCAATCGAGTGTGGGCAGGTTGCTGCCATAAAACCGGCCAGATGTCCCTTTTGCTTCCGTTTTCTGTTGTAATGTACTCATCTTAACTATTAACCCCAGAAAAGAAAACAGGGCAGTGTAAACTAGTAGATAAGACGTCAATGGGAAAACAAATTTTAGTTTTCAACTTCCTGTTAACATGTATTACGCTTGCATTTTGTATGACTGTGCTGGCCGAAAACTTAGAAATTGTCCACCATAGAATAAAATAAACCCGCTAGTAGATACATAAACCTTAGTGTTTTGCTTTTCTTATCTCATGCATCTCCTATTCTCACAGGTTGAAGTAGATCAGGCATCCATGGTTGACCTGCAAAGTAGTAGGCTGCCGTCACGACCGCAAAAGATGATCAAAAAGCATTTTGGGTGCATTTGTTTCCAGTAGCCACCCGCAAAGTGGCGAAGGGCTAGTTCAACATTGTTACACCCCATCGGCCTCACCCACGCCAGTGAATCGAATTTGTGAACCCTGAATGATTTTCAGAGTGGTAGTACGGAAACGTATTCACTGGACCAGGGATTTGATGTCATCAGGGCAATAGGAAGATGCATGGTTATATTATTCACAGCCGTTGAGCTTCTTTTTTCCGTCACCTTGGTGTTTAATTGACTGTTTACAGTGAGGTATCTCTGAGGGGGAAAGCAATGGCAAGGCTGTTTCAACTATCCACTGTTCAATAATCTCAGTTCTGACTTTGCACAAACCATTTCAACTTTTCTTCGGTTAGCAATTTGTAATCTTATTGCTTTCTATCGACATCTGGACAGTCTACAGTTGGGTGACCGGGATATATGTCCTTGTGTTTTGGGTATGTTTTGAGAAGAACCGTATAAACTAGGGCTTTCTACCGGTTTTTTTCACAAATGCCTCGAAAGACTTAGTGTGGTGGATTACCAGGTAGGAGGTGCAAGTATTCCAACTCTCGACAGAATGCCTCAACGCAGGGGGAGGTGCGTTCAAAACCCCACAGCGGGCGGATGGAGGACGGCGTGGGCGACCGGATGAGTCATCGCTCGACCGGATCGGACCAACGGGCGAGACATGGCAGCCAAAATAGGGTGGATGACCAAATCGGAGGCGTGATTATTCCAACACTCTTAGGCATATCTCCACATGGTCGTGGAGTGCGGTCAAAACCCAAGGATGAGGACAACAAGAGCGACCGGACAGCCCATCGCTCAACGAAATCGGACCCATTAGACGAAGATTGGCAGGCAGAAAACCCCCGGACAGAAGGCGCCGATCACACGCATAAACCGGGCAGAAGTGCACACAACGTGCGAACGGAAACCGGGGGGTGGGTGGGTGTTGTGGACTGGAATTGTGATTCAAAATCGCGAGCATGCATTTGGCATGGTAACTAGCGTGTTGGGCAATAAGGATTGTGGTTTATTGGAAGCTACATTAATCGCCCTGCCTGTGTTTTGTTGAAGTAATAAACCTGTTTCCACTTGCTCGGTTTATAATGTTAATTTCTATTTCAGATCACACCGATAATTATAAATGACTTATGTTCAAATAGGACCATCAGCGACAGTTATCCATTACTTTGCTGAAAGTCACCGTGACCAACTGCTGGCAATACCCTCTCTCAAACTCTTCTGAACTCGTATATGATGCTTACTGGTTTGTAAACTAACCATAAATGACTGATCGGTAGTGATCCTCTGGCCTAATGAATAACTGTATGAACTGTCAAAATGACACTTATTCAAGAAACGTGTGTTTGTTTCTTACATACTGATTAGGCCCAGCTGAGTCCAAACAACTATACCCATTGTTTCGATGGTGTTCACTGAGACCATTTCTTTGCATGAGTATCAGATAAACAAACTTAGTTTCACGTATTGCGGCATCCACTCATTGGTGTCCGCACAAATTACTTATTGTATCATGTTTATCGTCACTCCTGACATGAAGAAGTTAATTCATGTCCAAGAAAACTGTATGAATTCAAGGGAGGAATAGTTCTCATCGATACACAATTAAAATAGTAACAGAGGTGATGAAAATAAAACATGAAAATCTAGTCAAAAGTCTATCTGACAAATTATGTTCAAATGAAAATGATTCCGCTGAAGAAGAGGCCAGGATATACACAACTGACGAAGTCTAACAAGAACGAAATTCAAGACTAGTGATTCTTTTCGAAAGGGGTTAACTGGAAAGTTTACGGAAATGTGACAGCTGCGAACAATTGCGGGTGATGTTCAATATATATGGGGAAAAATCTGCAACTACTCATCAATGAAGAGAAGTATCGCGGCAACACCGTTTATTGGAAGAACGCGACAAAGTTAGGTCACAGAAGTTCTAAATTTATAGAACGAAAGGATTACCATACATGATCGATAAGGTGCGAATCAAATCAGATGAGACGATCATACATAGCACAGAGCGAATCAAATGAAACGGTTAAATATGGCAGTCAGGGTATTAGAACAAACCACGTTAAAGGGATCATCAAAAAACAAACGCGAGAAAATAATCCAGATACCGCACAGACATTTGACCGCACGGCTGCAATCTGATTGGCTGAGTGGAACCATAACACCACCCACTACGATACCATCCGAACTGGGTCGGTCGATCGTTATGGCTTGAAGCCTTCTTGTTTTATTCGTTAAAAGATGCGCTCTCTAATAGTTTGACAGAGAAGTGGTCCGTTGGAAGCGAAACTAGCGGAACCTAATGCCTAGAAGTACCAGGGTGGGTGACATGACAACACCATCGGCCAGTGTCACAGAAACATCCGGCTAAGTAACCTAGCCCTCTGCTTGTGGATGCGATTTGGGAGTAACAGACGTACACAGCCAAATGCCTGAGATAATTGCCAGTTGGAAACTGTGTATGCACATAAATTTTCAGGATTTATTTTATGTGCAAAAGACTGACGAGTAGATGGTTTGGTCATGTGGTCCACTCTTGACCATGTTTTAGCGTAAATGTTCATGTTCAGATTGAATAAGCTGTCCATCTACTTATGGATGAACCGAATTAATACACACGTTATGTCTCTGGTATGCACCCGAGTGGACGGAATAAGGAGCAAATTGGGGAAATGGTTTAGATATTCAACTCGTCCCATTCAGATCTCTGTACGTTCTGAATCAGAACAAGATTTCTGTTGACCTTTCTATTATGTACTGGTTGGTCTATGTTCAGCTGGATTCATCAAAGGTTCAGTTTATCGCAAGCCATCGCGGGCAGATTCATAAATGAACTTCATGAAGTCCGCTTCTCTCGTATATAAGGGATTGTAGTAGTCAACAGCGAATTACTAAATAGCCTAAGTAACTCTAAGCGTATTTCACTAGGATATCAGTGGCAACGAAATGAACGAATATAACAGAAAAGTTATAGATTTCAAACAAGTTACAGTAATCAAAGAAGGTTTTCACAGGTACTCGGGTTGACCACCACAATATTCCAGATTACCGGTAACCGGGATGTAAGGGTGTTGCGGAGTTGTCGTAAACTAATGAAGGGTGACCGGAGCTGCGACAATGTTCGCAGTACGACGGAGATAAATAGTTGGATGAAAGATCCGACTGCACAAACAGAGAGAACAGTAGATCGGTGTACACAAATTATGTATTGTATTGCAAAGTCACTTTTACCAACTTGAACAACATGCAAAAGTGGTACAAAACGTTGTCGTACAAAAGTGAAGCATCGTTTGTAAACAAAAATAATAAAAACTCCACAGGATCGTACGCTACTTCGCAAGAAAACAAAATATTCTTGTGGATGACTACTAGCTCAGTAATCACTAGTTAGAGAGCCTGTTCATGCCGACCGTTTGTTGAACGTTAACAAAAACGTACGTTATGGAAGTATCCAAGAAAGTCATTCATGAACTTTCCTCCAATTGCGATATTTCGATTACTACATTTGGTAATTAATTGATGTCACCGTTAAGGGCACTTACAAAACCCATAAGCTTGTTTTTCTCAAAAAAACAACTAAAATGCCTATAATATAGTCAGAATGCGAAGATCGTATCTATCATTTGTTCTTGTGGCTACGGAACGGCAGAACAGAAAGATAGCTTGAAACCAGGGTCAAGAAATATGTATATTCGAAAGTGCTTAGTTATAAAGAAATATTCAACGAGGACGATGCACCACACTTGTCATCGTAATGTACTCATCGATCATAGGTCATAACAACAGTATTACCCCACTTTCTAATATCTTAATAAACAGTCCTAAATTCAAAATTATCCTGATGCATTATTAGCCAGCCGTCACCAAGTAGTGTTATCCATTTTGAGCTTTTGGTTTGGCTTTGTAGCCCATCTGGTGAAATGCTTGCCGTGTGTAAGCTTGCTATTCTTGTCGCTCATTTGAGTCCAGTCGAAACTCACATGCTCATAGTTAGACTGCTTTTAAAGTAGAAAAACAACTGTTTGTCGTAGCTCCAGTTACGAGCATTTCTCACAATTCTGATCATTTTGTATGTTTCAGTTCGACGCGGTTTTTGTTTCCACACTAGTAGCACTAACCCAACCGATGAGAGACTGTGCAATGAATTCAGATTGTAACTCATATTTCCAAAATATCCTGATCCAAGAAGTAGAGTTTCGATCAAGATCCAAATCATAAGGTGGCTTTAAGCATTGTTCCGAGACAGAAAACACAATCTTACAATTCATCACTTGTTGTTCTGCTAAATTAAACCTGCATACATGAGACAGACGAAAAACTGTCAGCAGTGAAAAGTGAGTAACTGTATGCGAACTGCGATCCGCTATTTGATGTGATATCACGTTGTCCAGCATTACAGTCAAGTACACTGTCTACCATCAGCTTCATTCATCCTGCTAAACGTGAAATGTGATCACGTGATTCGGAGCATAATTAACCTCCCTTATCTAAAATTCTCGAATAAATCTAGAACAATGTGGACTATCATTTGTAATCAAATTTAAGGATGAAACGGAAACTTATATCCACCCCTTGGTAATTGTAACTTTTCGTATCGTAATTTAACATCTTCGTACGGCTTTAACATAATTTTGCCAATTTTAACTCGCAGCTAGCAATTTGATGTGTTGGTCACAGCTATTGAAACTGCACTTCACTACTTTCGGTTTGTTTTCAAATCACAGTCGAATATTCCTTCACTGACCTTCAGCTCACTTCTCCATCCCTGTTTTGCTGGAGCATCTGGTAATGGATCAGATAGGCCTGAAGAGCGTATGTATACGTTCTACTAGAGCGCCGCAATACACTGTACGTGACCTACACACACCGGTCAGTTAGCTGGTGGAGTAAAACAAACCTGGTGTGTATGTGCTCTGGTTGGGCGTAAATCGATTAGCTAACTAATGTGGGCTAACGGTATCGAGAAGTGAGTGAAAACGGAGAACACGGGTCAACAACACTTAGCAAAAGCTGAATAACGACAAAGGTAAGACAGGAGAATTCGGAGTTGAAAGTTATGGATATCCATTTGAAAAGTGAACATTGGGAGGATGCCCGGAATAAGTTAGGTTTAGTAACAGTAGATGTAGTAGCATCAATAATAACAATAGTGGCATGTCAGTTCGTTGTTAGTTTCTACTCCATTCGTCATCACAAGTACCTAGTTGCTTTCCAAATAACCAAGATTCTGTCATCAATCGTCACTCTGGCTTACATTCGACGCACACAACTTGGTCCATACAATTGCCGTTATGCCTGTACGAAGTTGTGCAAAGGTGTCCAGCGAGAGCGTACATCAATACTTGTGTGTCCACATCTGATAAGGACTTTTCATTTCACCGCGCTTGACGTGCACCCTTAGGTCGACCACTGCACGAGTTAAAGCGTATGCAGTGCATGTGGGGGTATTGTTCCACTGAAGACTAGTGAGTGACCGAAGATGATTAAAATGAAGAGTTGACCAAAAAGAGTACCGTGAACTAAACATATTCAGTTTACTAACTACAATACTTTAAAAGTAGCGCAATTGCAGATGGAAGTGAATGACACTCACAGATTACCGAAAATTCTCGCGTAAGGTCAGCGCGTGAAAATGAAACAGATAAGACTTTTTAAAATAGGAGACGTTATTCAGCCAGTATTGGCACACTAGCTGGACGTTGATAAATCCGCTTCAGATCAGTTTCCAGAAATTGAACAAATGAATGAGATTATAAAAACCTGCCATACGATTTATCAGTAATACAATTTCAACACAGTAGTGGCGATAGCGGATTCTAGCGTGAACCTCCTGGGAACTCCTATCGTGGCCGTCGACCTGCTGGATCATTTAGTCGGTTCCATTTGGAACAACGTGTTAAGTGGATAGTTGAGCCTAATGAAGAAGTTCTGGGCTCTTGAGATGGCTACGCAGCTCATCTGTGAGAGAGTTTGCTCTGTCTGGGCATGCCATTTCCGTCGTTAGCTCGAACCCAACAGTGACCCAAACTTTTCGCAGTTGAGTCTCATCTAGATATGTGAGAATGTCTAAGTTGTGCTTCTTCATTACCCAAGCAAATGTTCCTGCTAACGTTTAACCCCGAAATATAATATATGGAAGACCGGATTAGCATGGCAAGAAATGAATAATTTTCCACTGATGTTCCTGTAGGTAATTACACTTATAGTAACGTCAACTGGTCTAATCTCCCGGTCAATGTGATAAGGATTACCAAATCGAAGGCGCGAGTATTCCAGCACTCAATGGAATGTCTCAACCTGGCGATAAGATATATCCAAAAGCCCACAGAGAGTGGACCGCAGACAACACGAGTGACCGGATGAACCATCGCTCAATGAAATCGGACAAACGGACAAGGCATGGCAGGCACAAACACAGAAGGCGTCAGCCACACACACACGCATATCAGGCAGAAGTGTACATGACTTGCGAGTGGAAACCAACGCTGTGTTGTGGACTGGAATTCCGCCTTATAAACGCGAACGCTTGCACTGCGTTGGAACGAGCGAGTTGGACCGTAAAGATCATGCTTTACTGGACGGGTTTTTGCCACAAAAGAACCTGGTTGCCTATCAAGTAATTTGCTGTACATTTGAGTGCGCGGACATTACATTGTAAGGGACGTAGGTTGGAAATCATTGTACGAGAGAAAGTAACCGGTTTGTATTGATGCATCCCGATGGCCATCCCTTCCGGAACACTGTTTGATTTGAATGGACGTCTTCAGTTAATCTTTTTTTCCAATGACCTGTTGAAGTAGATATGGTTAAGTGCTTTTGGTTGGCATACTATTGTATCGTCGCCTTGGTTACGCGCCCAGTCGCTTGACCCAAAACCGAGAAGTCAGAGGAGATGCGCCCAACCTTTTATTGGACCAGCGAGACAAAACCAGGCCACAGAAGCTCTAAATTTATAGGACAAAACGATTACCATAGATGACCGACAGACACAGAGCGGATCAAATGAAACAATCGTATATGGCGGTCAGGATGTCAGAACAAATCACGTTACAGGGGGCATCAGAAGGCAATGCGAGAAAAAATAGTCTAGATATCGCACAGGCATTCGACCACACACCTGCAATCTGATTGGCTGGGTGGGACCATACCACCACCCACGACCACACCATCCGAGCTGGGCCGGCCGATCGATGTGGTGTGATGCCTCCTGGCTGTCTCGTTAGGGGATGCGCATCCTAACATACGTGGTCGAGATAAGTCAAACACCATTCACAGTTTGTCGTTTCTTTTACATTCAGATAGACTTCCCGGTCATTTATCTCGCGAAAACGAACTAGGCGTGGACTTTCTTCTTGTTAGAGCTCACTAGTAAGGCGTAGCGTTGTCATTTGCTGGATATGTTATCCAACCGATGCTTTCATGAGGTAACCAGGTCGACTGCTACATTACTGACACCAAATATTAAACGCTTAGCTAAGCTCGCTTGTGAGTAATGCTCAGATTGTACGATAGTAGCTACCCTGACAACTCCAATCGCTGACCCAGCGATCAGGAGTTCTCTGTCAATTGAACTCAAGGGAATTGTTTAGACTTACTGACTAATGATCACTGACAAGTCTCTAAGTTGGTTACATAAGCTGAATATAACTTATAATCGATTGCAACTGTCACATTCGGAATCACTTCTTAGCTAATTCCTTCGAAAAGAAGCGCTAGACTCCAGTTTTGTTCTTGTTGGAGCTATTCAGTGGTAAGTACCTCTTTGATAACGACTGAGCGGAACGTGTATCTGAACATAAAAGCTGCTAGCAAATGTAGGTCTTAATCAATTTGTGTCAACCAGATCTTTTAGAGCATAGAAATGATAAACATCTACTTGAATTTTCCAGAAAATATTTCGTGTGAAGGGTTGATAAATGACAGCGAGGTCTTCACACAACGCAGTTTCGATCGCTCAGTTGTGAATAGGAGTATTTGGGAAACTGGATAGTGCATCACTTTTCCCCGCACACTTTTGCCGAGTTATCGTGAGCACAAATAGACAACGTCAAACAGGAGACGGTTATGGTAACATTTTGTTTAAAGTACACTGGTACTAGACGAGCATGGGAATAACAACCAATGAAGGGATCTGGACAAGTCGAACACCTTACACAGTAAATCGGCGCTCTACAGTACGTGTTCACGATATTCACATGGGGTGAACGTACGTGTGTGAGGATGGGGGTGAATTCAACCAAGTACTAACAGATCGTCACCCCTTCCCCGGAGATATATGCATTCCGAATGGTGCCTGTAACGATCTACCGGTCACGGTAACCCCGATGGGTTGTGGTGATTTGTACAATACAGGCAGTTCGGTTCACATAATTTGGGCGTCACTGAAAAGAAGCTGGCGCATTCCCAACCATGGAATCATTTCCCCATATTAACATACCTCACATTCTCCACCTGTTAGGCGCCGGCCAATTGATTGGTTTGATTATCTGAGGTTCCGAGTAAGACGGTTGATCCTCACGAGTACTGGGTACCTGCGTATACTATGAATTTTGATAATGACCTAGCTTTTTACATTCTCCACTTGCCACAATGTAGGGTGAAAATTGTGGGCAGTGTTAAACTTTATACATAAAACTCTACCGAACATAAGTTATGCCGAAATTTTTATTCATAATTTGCTTTGAACACTTCACGAAGAAATTGTCGAAAGTAAGACATTTCTAATTGAGGGAGCACTCGCATTTAGCCGTTCCTACAGTCGAAAGACGTGTGAAAATAATGTGTTGACGACGTTTGTCAGAAAGATGACTTCTACACAGCTACTAGCTAGTATCCTCTTTCAGTATACCACTCATCTGCCGCTTAATTTCCTGCTACAAATGCATGGGGCATCTTCTCGTGCCGAAGGGTCACGGTCGCTTTGGCTTAACGGGATTCACTCTAAATACAAAGTCCTTGCGGATTTTGGTCGTTGGTCAACCACCATTCAAACTTGTAAGTCACTTTAGTTAGTTACCGGCCTTCACAGTTTTCAATTGGGTTAAACGCGTTTGGTTTACACTGTTCAAATTCGACTTGCACTTTCTCACTAGTGAGATCATTGAAAACTCTATTGCGCACCTATTCTGTTCAAAAGTAGTCGCAGCTTCGGTACTGCCAAGAAAATCTGTTCTCGCCATAGTCTGTCGTGAGTTGGGCAACCGTCTTATGACATGATCATTGATTTTCATATCGTACTAGGTCACATCATCAGCGTTTAACGTAAATCCACTCACCGTTCAAATGATTGAATAATCTCCCGGTCTTGGACCAATCGACGAACTCACTGTGCCCAGCTACCAATACCTTCTGCCTTAACCGGAACAGTCGTCCTATTGATCACACCTACTACAAGTTTTCTTGTAAAAGACGAAACGCAATCAGTTAAAAGTTCCCTTGCCCAATGAACGTACTGTCCGCCAGTGCTAGGTTTCATATCTGTGATACTTGTTATTACTAGTCTCTCCTGTCATAACGACTTTCAAACCTGGTGTTTCCTGAACTCGATTTTCCACTGCGATTACAAGTTTAGTCGATTCGCTGTCTTCGCTTGTTATCAGGTAGTTTCCAACATTACATCGATGATTCGCGCCATCCAACTCTTTCAACACCGTTAGACGGACGATCAGAGCAATCTTGAGTTAAGCATGGCTCATTGTGTGACCCTCTCATCAGTCACAGCACACGCCACGCAGTTACCAAAGTTTGTTCTGTGATGATAGCTGCCCACACCTGTGCATACTCAGACACAATCACCGGTCCTACAATACACTCCTCACAATTAAACATACAAATACACGGTCACACCTGCGTGCTCGACTAGTCAGAATATTTCAGTTAGGTGTAACTCGATGTAATTGAAGCACAAACACACATTATCTTGTCCAGGCGCACAGAAAAGGACACTCACAAACGTACGGAAGAGACCATGTTACACGGTCCCGACAAGAATTAAACCCGTACCACGTTGCTAACACGAAAGATCCAGACGGTTGGTTTAACCATTTTCCGATGACTACTTGTTAGTGGATTAGCGTTCCTCCACACCTGCCCTCCACGAAGTGGTCCGTCAGCATTCGTTGTTCAGAATCTTCTCCCATCTCCGGTGGTGCTGTTGGCAACGTTGCCTTCGATAACATGATGCAGATAAGAAATCAACACCGGAGCCATGCCGGGCGCTGCTACGTAGTCTGGTTGCTTCCTAACGATCAGCAGGGCTATTGAACCCAAAGATTAACGTCTTCGTGGTGGTTCAAGTCGGTACTGTGGGACCTATTTGCATCCCTTGCAGAAAGGCCGTTGCCCTAGAACGCGTCGCCCGGCCGATCACGTCTCTGATTTCTTCTGCCACGTCCTAGACATCCAAAAAGCCCCGGATACTTCCACGAACAGCTGACACTATGGAACCTCCATTTTTAACTTCGGTCACGGCGCCAACTGTTGTGAGTGAGGAACGTCAGAGGCACACTAATCATTTATCCACTGAATCCACACGAATGACGTGCGTTTAAGAGATATAACAAAATTATATCCATTCGCATGTATTAGTAATCACGGAGCGAAACCGACTTCAGTGACAACTTTGTATGCTTTAAAAGTCACTTCCTGTAGATTATTCCACGGAATAACTTCTTACATCTTCTCAACGCTACTTCCCTTCCCCAGTACGCAGTCTACTCCGACCGCACATTAGCAATATCACTTGTTCGCTCACCCTGCTAACACTACTTATATCCAACAGTTTCTTAACTTGTTCTGTTGCCCCATGTACATAGAGGGCTAACTTTAGTTGCCTGTTACATTCGCTTTTCTTTAGTAGATTCTATGTTCGTTTCCTTGGTTTTTTAATCAAGCTTTTCACATAGTAAGCAAGACTATCTAAATGGCATTGTTTGGAAAGTCACGCTCTATTTATTCTTTTGAGTATCCGAACAAAAATGCAACATTTCTAACCGGTTTGTGTAATGGTCATTTAACCCACCAATTTTGAACTTCCGTCCAATAAGCCTCCCTTCAGACAATAATCACTGACAGTGATCATGTAGTTATCATATGTGCTACAAGGATGAATCGGTATGATTTTCAACTCTTTTCTCCAAAAGCACTCAAAAATACAAGTTTCGTCTCCGTTATCAGTTAATCCACAGGCCCCATTATCCCATTGGTCAAACCGCCGATCTGAGGGTTCATTGATCACCATGTTCACTCATCATCATCATCATCATCATCATCATCATCATCATCATCATCATCATCATCATCATCATCATCATCATCATCAT
>JTDE01001756.1:36384-55484 GCA_014338405.1 Paragonimus skrjabini miyazakii | reverse complement strand
GTTGGCTGAGTGACAACGCAGGCAGAGTGAATGAGGCAACTTGCTGGTGTTATTGATGCTTACTTCTTGCATCCAATGAATTACGCAACTTCCGCCCAATACCGTTCATCCATCTGCCCACAAGTTCATTTGGCAATCCGCTGAAGTTTGGAGGGCGAATCGATGAGTCACATTTCCTCCGACAGAAGGAGACGCGTATGGTGAATCAAGGAAGATTGACTCAACAATAGTTTGACATTCCCTTTTTCGAAGGTGGTAGCGATTCAGTCCACGCTTGATCTGCTACCAGGTCGACTAGACGGAGTTAGTCTTCTTAGATCCAGCTGCCAGCGATTTGATCTATAGGGATCTACTGCAAGAACGTTAACTGTCAAGAGCATCCTTCCAGAATGGCCGTATGTATCAAGATGAACACCCTCCTACTGAGAAAAAAATCTCTAAAGAAGAGTTTAAGTCGTCTAAAAATGAGGACACGGTTACTATCACGACGAATTCACCCGGATTGTATCGTTTATTTTCTGCCCATTTTCGCACTGTATTCCGGATATGTCATCCAGTCAACCATGACATTTCCAAATGCCAGGAGTCCTGTGAACAATAATTGATAGCAAAAAGGAAGACTATTCAGAATAAGTCATCATTACGAACGGCATAAGTAAGCGGATGCAGGCGTTTGAGAGTGCATTCGGTTGAGGGCGCAACCCATGCCACTATTCATGTCGATTCTGGGTATACTAACCAACGATAACTGACCCAGACAAGTTGCATCGTCTGAAAATGTCAAAACTGTAAACACGATCTGTGAAGGTAGTTGGCTGCAAACCACGCCGTCCATTTCTTCCAAGAGATCATATTATGTTGTTAAGACGTTTCGGTGAACTGAATAGATGGGAGTGTCCGAGATAAGACTGTCTATCACTCCACCTAAGTTGACGACTGCTCACAGAACCTGAACGGTTTGCTCGATTTACACCAAGAATTTCACAACAGTTGTGTTATGCAAAATCTCGATGCATTCCGCCAAAACAGCCCATGTTAATCTGTGACTTTCATCTGAAGTACTGGATACCTGAAACTAATGCCAATAGGGAGTTTAGTCAACATGCTTGAACGCATTTCCAAACTGACCGGCAAAAAATCATCACATGACAACCAGGACTGTCCGGCAGGACAAACTACAAAAAAACAGTTCAATACAAGTTACAACTATTGTCTGTTTTATATGAACGGAACCTCAGACAAGCCTGATTAAGGGGTGCGAACTGTTTGCCTTCAGCACCATGTAATCGGCGGAACAGCACAGATATCACATTGTGTGTGAACCACACATTGTAAACACAGGTACGGTAAGTTATCATGACGTCAAACCAAAAGAGACTCGGAGTTAACACAACGTGCCGGAATGTGTTTAGACCGAACATGACTGAATGTCGAATGGCTACTAATCGTAGCATTGACTCACAGGCAAATTACTGATCCAAGTGTGTTCGGCTACATAATTCAACTAAATCAGAGACCTGTACTCAATATGGAATATTCCTTCGGTTCGATATACTCCGTTACCCGAACCAACGTTTGTTCACGTTTGTTTAGCCAATTGGGTCATTTGGGATGTAGGTGCGCAGCATGGATGTGATAATGTGTTCATTTCCTTGCAGTGCAGATTAGGTTAAATTAGCCCAGGAGACCACAACGACTGAGCTGAATATGTGCCCATAGTTTTTGTATCTACGATTATCATTTTTGATCCCAGATTAAAGCAGAATTAACCACTCTGAGTATTTGTTATGTGCTGCTTGCAGATGATTCAGTCGAACATTTGAGGTTCTTACATGGACCCAGTGTCTGTTCTTGATATATTAGAGGGAAATGCACTCGCCGGTCTCAGTTCCCACATGAAATACAACTATGATGCATCTCGGTTCTTGCAAACACGCCGACTCGAATATATCACGCGATTCAGTGCACACTGCCTGGTGTGGCGCGGTTTACTTTTCGAGTGCTACAATTGTGTTGCTGCTGTAACTTTACAGAGGTATAACAACGGCGGTGTATGCTACATTTTATCCGTTCTAATTATACTGTAACAGCCATGCTGATTTGGACAAGCTATATGACAGTAGACATTAACTCGTTCTCGTTGTTTTTTGGAAATCGACATGATCACGCGATCTCATTGTTACAGTTTCATGTCAAAGTCGACGTTATGCAGCTTCCGATCATTCACATCAGATTGCATCACGGTCATAAATAAGTTCAGCGTTGAACGAAATACCGTACAGATTTTTTTAAACTGAATCTTTCTATATTTAGCATACTCAGCTGTGTATATTCTCCTTTGATGATGCTCCTTATCAACAATAACACTCGAAGGATCCTTCAAATAATCATACACTGCATTCTGAATACGATCACTGTGCAACATAAGACGGAAAACCAAATTTCGTATGATCGTGTCAAGTTAGTCAAGTCTTTACTCCGATATGTTAATCAGACTCTTTGGACGGATGATGTGTTTTGGTATACTCTTCAGTTCATCTTACAATTTGGAGATTACGATTGAAACCAATTTACAAATTTGGCATAACTTTTTTGATTCAAGTTTATTTTGTCCAATATATGAATCATTCTGTATATGCTAACATCGTGTGTTCGCTGATTAGTTTCTGGATGGACATCCATCAAACTGTGATATCTCGTTGATTGTGCATCTCAGTCCCTCATGTATAGTCTGGAAGTAAAGTAGATATTGCTCTTAAAACTTTCAAACGTTGTTCGGTAATTTTTGTAAATACTGAAGGGCGTTTTTAACATAGTTGAAAACAAAGTTTACCTAATCGCACATAGATAGTTCACATAAGTACAAACGGAGTAATATGACTTTCATTTGGGAATATCCTAGGTTGTAACAGTTAAAACCGATGAGAAACTGGATCGGTTTGCGGATTGGGTTTGAGTTAGAATTTTTTTTCGCCATTCTAAGTTAGGTTAGATTGAAATCACTACCAGAAATGTAGTTAAGCATACGGTTTCGTTTAAGGTTGTCAATTGCACAATGGATTCGAATAAATCTGAGAAGGTTCTTGATTAACTTAGGATAGATGAGCAAACTGTTTTATGCAATCATTGCGGACCATATTTACTTGGATTCAGTGCTCCATTTTAAAAGGCAGGTAAATCCCTGAAACTTATAAAAACGGATAAGGTTATCTTAGCTCACAGTACAACTGAACATTTGTCAACTTATTTCTGTTAACTCATAAGATACGCCGAAATTCTATTTGAATTCCTGATTAGTATGTTATTCTCTAGCTCCTACACTTCCTGCCTCTTTCTTGAATGCGTCACACTAATCTAGATATCGATCCATGATGATGATCAATCATGGGACAGACGGAACCAAGTGTACTAAATAGATAACACAAGTTTCCAGTGTGTATCCTACCAGGAGTTGATGCCATCTGACGTACGAGGTCATCCACGGGCTGCATTTTGTTAAGCTACTCAAAGCTAAACAGAAGTAGCGGCATCATCTAAGTTTGAACCCGTCACCGAGGAACTGGTAAACGACCTCGTTGTCACTGACATAACGCTGTCCTGTCAAATAGACGATTCCTTCTACTACACGAATTACCTGATAAACATTAAGTTTTCGAAGTCTGGCTTCATTTGACCTTGTACGTGATTTGATCGCTAGTGCACTCTGGAGAGTATGCTCCCATATGGAATGTTGGTATTCTGCGGCTTGTCGTGATGCGGCATATTTGCTCAGATATCGTAAACAGTCCGTCAGTATTCACCTTGACGTCCAGTAAAACAGTACTGTAGTCAATCTGGTAACGCCAAGATAAAAATGTACACACATCCATTGACATGGTCTCGTTAATCTGCTGTCTGAACGCGTGTCCTGTAATTTGGCGTGTTTACCTTGACAACAGAACCGAACAAAGTCAACGAATTTATAAGTGAATTATCCAAGACACATGATCAAACCATTTTGACATTATGAAAGTCAACTCGACTTCTAGGTCACCGCTGGCGGTCTGTAGAATCTGAAAATACAGTTTATGAACATCCTATGAGGTTTCTTCGCTTTAAATGTTCGACTATACTTTAGGAAGTCTCCGACGTAGGGAGAGTTTTCATCATTACTAGGTTCAGTTTCATGAGTGTTAGATCGAAAATCAACCAGACAAATGTCGTTACTATGTAGATGAATGACCAAATGAGTTGATTGTTAATATGAACCTTCTAATGGTGTATAGCCACCATTACGATCACTTGACGACTGCCGGGCGACAGCATCAACCACTTTCCAAATAGGCTATGCAGTCGGCTACTGAGAAAAGTGCAGTGAAAGATCTTACAGCTAAAACGACATAGTTGTCTGCGCCTCTCTGAGTGAGTTCTAGTCGCTGATCAGTCAACACAACTGTCACAACGACAAGCAATCAGGCTTGTCAAAGATCACGAGGATATTTAGGTTAAGCTCTAAGTAAAGGATGGGTAAAGGATGCAAATCTTATGATTATGAATAGATACTTTAAAACTATTGGCCACTCAGTCAACAAGTACAGAATTCAAGTTACAAACTTGGATAAGCAACGTCAGAATTAGCATCCTACATTCAGTTCTACGTGTAAGATGTGGAATGAGTGATCTACCAAATCCTGTAAGATCATTAATCCATTTAGTCTTTTTTCGTCCACGAGTTGACTTGGTTTCGCCACAACATTCACATCCCATCTGATAAACTACAGTAGAATCGCCCACTTCATTGGAGACTAACTTCTCTGATTTTCATTTCAGAATGCAAGTAAGCGTTTTGAAGCCATACACAACTGGAATAGAACTCGTGACCGGTTAGTACGCATCCTCTACTATCATTGTTCTTCATGTGTCCAAGACGGTCTATTGAGTCCGGATGAACTGGATGATCTGTTTCTCTGCGGTTAGTCAGACAAAGTGGTTCACAAGTATGCATGTTTGTTGTGTCTTGCAGTTCTCACTTAACACATGGATTTTACTTCTTGCAATGTATTTTTCAGGAATCAACGCAGATGCCCAACTTCACGGGGTAGTGAAGTGGTAAAACAACAAGAGATAGTTCTGTCTGGTAACCTCTACAGTAAAGATACGCTGTCAATCCCCCTAATTGGGGAATAGCCCTCGGTTATGGCGCATTCAGTTTTGAATTCCATATGGCTCCATATTGGCTTTCTTACAGCTCACTGTACGGATGATTTATCCATGAGTTTAAATAAACAAACGCATGGCCAGCCGTTTCAAGAAATCAGCTGAAATTTAACTCAGATAATCTTTTTGAGCATTGACATTAGGGTGACATGCAGTTTTGGCTCTGTGTACAGCCGTTGGGAGCCGATCAATTCAACCATTATAACCGGCTGTTTCTCAACCTGCTTATGAGTAATCTACTCGGTCATACTGGAAGCCGTTTGTCTAGGTTTGCTTTCTCTGTTTTACTGGCATCCTCGCGGTAACTTACCCTTGTGCTGTATTTTTCGGCCAGCAAACACCACTTTCAACTCGTGTCCAACATGTGGTCATTGATTCTTGGCTGGTGGCTATTAAGTAGATGTATGGGCCGTTAATATGACTCAGTGACCGACAACAGGATATCGTAGCAGTAGACACCCTAGGCTCCCAACCTGAGTAGGGACACAGAACGCATGCTAACACACCACGCCTTATTGATTGTGGCCAATATAATGCTAGGCAGGTAAATTATCAAGGTTAGTCATGGCCAATCAGAAAGCGACCAAATAAAGCATTACAAATGTAACAGCTGACCGGGTACTTACACTCAACACTGTCACACACGGCTTGAATGTTTTGGTTGCTATCCCGTCCAACCAACTGTTGCCATTTGGATACAGAATGAGCATACTGGGGCATGTAAGCATCCCTCCTATACGGACGCACCTGTATGTGGCGGTGGTGTGGTACCTACTTCGGATAAAAAACCCCGGACGCAAATCGGTCGTAGTGTGTGTGCGCTCTATATGTGGGGCCCACTGAACAGTCAATAATGGACAGACAAGAGGCATCAAAAGAGGTTCAGGAGTTAAACATGACAATCAGCTGGTTAATCACACTTATCACAGGCTAAAATCTCTCCGAAAATGCTGTGAACTGCTATGCAGAAATCTTCAACTGCTGGGAGGTGCACCATTTTTTATATGTTCACTCGCAAATTCATTCTTATCAGTAGTCACACGTCAATTTAGACAGACCCCAATGAACAGATGAAAAAGCCGGATACTGTTTGCAAAACCGAATACATTTGTTAGCTCGGGCGATGTAGAATGACCAGTAGTCAATTTTACGTTTAACTCTACACCCATTCGACCATAACATTTGAAATATGATGTGATTTTCTGCTATCCTACGTTGAAACGAAACAGTACGTGTGAGATTAGCTTCATTAATGTTCAGCGGTAATACGCATATTTATCTTTGTTTACTGATGAGTAGTAGGGGATTTTGATTTTCATATAGATATATATATGGTCGGAGTTTTAGTCCCAGCAGTGGCCAGGATGTGCATTACTGACGAGCTCTAATGAGACCAAAACTCGAGTCTAGTGTTTCTTTTCGAAAGGGGCTGACTGGAAAGTCTATGGGAACGCGACAGCTGCGATCGCTTGTGAGTGATGTTCAATTTATCTATCTTTGTCTACGTTGGGAATTTATTTTTAGCCCTGGGGCCGATCGACCGTGTTGGGCACTCGTCCAATGTCTTCATATATCTTCTGAATCATCATTCCGTTCAGCCACAGGTGTTTATAAGAAATCCGCTGGTTGTCCGAGCATTTTGGAAAAAGATACAACGATCATCCTGTTAGCTCTATTCGATAAGTTTAATAAAGTTGAAGCAATAAAATTCAGTTAACCGGCAGAACATGGTTAACATTATTGACAGTCAAGCAAAATTTGGGGTTGTGAGGACGTGAACAGCGCCAAAGTGGCAAACTAATGTGGTGAGGGAAGCGATTGCACTATACTACTAGCACCACTACTATTCAGCAGTAGGGCAAGAGAATGGAGTTTGACGCTGAAGTAGCCGCCGGAAAAATACGAAAAGAAACATTGGAGGGCAACATGGCATGAAATGGTTCTCGGTATATGGAGGAACTGAGTATTGGCATCTGTGGCAACCGTAACGTTCTGGGACCGGTACCGTACGTAGATGAGTGTTTTTGTTTGTTGTCCTGTTGAAAAGCATAAACCACGTATTGATTTCCTGAATAAATAACCTTTGCGCCATCCGTGTTCTTGGCTCACAACACTAGGTTGCAAATGCTAGTGTAAAACAAATTTCTCAATACATCAGTGTTATACACATGTTCTGATATTGAGAAGACTGTTAATTTAACTAGGCTGTAAATCAAGACATTCTCTGCCCAGAATTACTTCATACTCTTCGTTTCTCCCTGGACCAGAACTGGCCGCTTCCACGTTGGGCGCACTTACACAAGCTCCCAATGAACTGACTCACAACTCTTCATCCCCAGATTTCGCACCACGCAAAGCTACGCCGAATGCAGATCTGATAACACCTCCCATTGTGTTTCAACGCCATATAATTGACCTGGAACAATTTCTGGATGAGTCCAACACTCGTTCTTACACCGACATTTTACCTTCTGTACCATCGAAGTGTGACCAACTAGGGTTGCTAGATTTGTGGTTGATGGATAAATTCTCTGTTCTGCAGCAATTTGTACTGACCAACTGTCCAGTAGTATGTCACACGGGAAGGATTCTATGGAGGAAGCCAAACGGGATGAATAAGAAGGTTAGTTATTTGTTCACCTTCCCGCCCCATCACCATCCGTTCACACTGTCATTTGTCAACGGTCATCCACTAAACAGTACGTATCATAGCATGTCACAATCATATCTTGCATGAGTGACGTAAGCTGATTCTTGATCGGTACGATCCTAATGAGTAATTTGTCCTTCCACTATTTCGTTGCATATGTGATTCACTCAAGCATAGCGTGTAGAGGGGCGAAGATTATGAACGAGACATTTCAGATAGTCACTACCCACAGTTGAACACTATCTCGTACTCACGATCATCTCAGCAGTTTTTACTATAGTGCGGTTGTGCTGTACTGCTCAAATGCAGAAACTGGAGAGGACATATATATATATATATATATATATATATATATATATTATACACCGTAGGTTCACTGTTTGTTCGTCGTGTATATTAAGCCGTTAACATTTTCACGATAGGACTGATGTATAATTTCTCTTTTCCTTGGTTTGTTAGTTGAACAGACGGGGTTTTTCGTGGCGAAAAACTGGAAAGGTCAATTAAATCAAGGCTAATTGAAGCCTTTGTGAATTCAATTTATGTCCGACGGGCATATGACCTTAAGGGTTCATATCACAAACTGTATTGTGGCTGAATGCTGACCGGTATTAAACAGAGCTTAAGCCACATAAATACTAACTGACTGTGTTAATACGACTTTACAAGAACTCAAGAGAGAGAATTAATCTGTAATTACTTGGCAGTGAGTGGTTTACCTCATCAAAGCAGAACTCAGATAGAGTCGTGGCCTTAGTTAACAGATTGACCGCTCAATTACTGTCGTCAAATTTCGGAGTCTCATTCGAATGTTTACAATATTAGTATCTACCTGCGTGTTCTGTCAAAGAACAATTTTTCTGTAATGCTAGGCGCACTGACATCTAAACAGAGTCCCTTTTGGTTGAGTTTATTTTTACTTACTCCGATGTTTGTCTTGGTATATTGTAATTTCTTTTCTAAGCAAATTTCGGTGCACTTTTGCTTCCAAATTAATTAAAACGTATGTATACTTCACCTCCTTTTTCCAGTTTCACAGGGATTATCTGACACAGTTTTGCAGAGCTTTCAAACAGGCTGCTTTGTTAGCCATTGATGGCAGAGCAATCAAGAAGCTGGAGCTTTTGCTGTCGCCACAAGGATATTTACCAAATTTAGACACTTCACCTTCCACTTTCGTGGCCAGTGGACATCAGCAAGTTGGCAGTGTACTTCGTCTAGTTTTGCCCGAACCATACAATCCTCAAAACCACTTGGCGCGTCGGCTGCAATGTAAAATGAGGATCTGGGATCGTGCCTGGAACACGGTTGCGCAGTTTGGTCTGGTTAGTCCGATGGCCGAATCTCACAAAAAGGAAGTAGACACTATTTTATCGTACTTGACTGATACCACTATTGGCTCGGATGCTCCCATGTTTGTCTACAGCACTTGCAAAACCGAGGAGAGCGGGAAAAAAAATTCAACGCCACATTTGGCTAATGCCATCGCAGCTACTGCATTTATCGAGGTAAATTATCGTACTTGAGCCAGTATTCAATAGGTAACAGGTTTGATAGAAGGTAAGTTTATGTTTCTGAAAAAAATGACATCAATCAGAAACGTGAAGCATTGTTTTCTCGTGATAAATTCGAACACCGCAGTAAGGAACGTCAAGTTGCACAGTTTGTGTCGTGACAGATGTCGTTGCATTTTCAGTGTTGTATCTCCGGTGCCTTTTGAGCGCTTGGTACAGACTGTTAACTATATCAAATCGGAACCAAACCGCTAACCAAATTGCAATGAATGAAGGGCACAGTAGGATGCTATTGTGTGATATATGTCCGGACAAATTTCGCTGCATCTTTACAAGCGCACACTGCGGACCATTTATACATCAGTATGAGAAAGCGTCTATCGCGGTAGCACTTGGACAGGTCAGTACCTGCATTTTGAAAGCTGTGTTCCCCGATCCTATAAGGAAAGTCTGGTGTCCACGTCGTTTGATTGGACCAGACGTATTTGCACTGAATATACGGTTCAACAAAGATGATCTGGTTAAAGACCACTCTATAACCAGACAGTTATCCCAAACCGTTTATTGTAAGATTCAAAAATACCGTTGACGTAGGAATTTGACCCGGCACAGTGTCCGGAAAGCCGGTATTTCTTCGCCTTTCTTTTGAAAGCGCTGATGTATGCCAGCAACTCTACAGTCGTCTAGCTAGTTCTACCGCGAGAACATACAATGCAGTCTTTCTAGTGATTCTGCTCGGAACAGTCCTGATTCCAATACCCTGTGTGAAGCAACCGGTACCTGATTCAGCCAAATCCAATGTTACCTATGAATGCCGATGTAGATGTGTAGAATCCCACAACAATTACTAAGGTGAAGCTAAAAACACAGCATGTCGCCGCTCAGTTTGTATGAGAAAATTGATACGGTCCAGTCATTTTTCTACTAGCTTGTAAATCTGTTCCGTTTATGAATGTGGCATTTTACTATCCACCGTTTGATGACAACGTTATCGTGATAGCACAGTGCGTTAGGAAAAGATTGTGTTTTTACTTTGTCCATTTGTGTTCATCAATGCATGCTGGCTGGCAGTTCAGCGTTGTCTGCCAAACGTTGAAACGTCTACAAAGACGTTTGTCAACAGGTAGGTGTTACCGATCGTGGATTATGACGATCCAAACATTGAAATGATGATTAGAAACGTGCGCACACCCCGTGCGGGTTTGCATGGCTATGGTTACAGCTGTGTGTTGGGGTCGTTCGCTGACCTGACCTGGTTAGAACTCTCGTTTTTGAGTGAGCCATTTGGGTAGGCCTTTCAGTTTGAATTCTCGTGAGATGGTTTGAAATGGGGATTTTGCATGCGCATACACACTCGTTAGACAGTCGGTAAGCTCAGGTTGTGGTGGCCGAGGTTGGCAAACGATCGATGGGTTTCACGGTTTGACCCAGCTTGGTATGCATTCACTAATTTTGTTCTGCAACTAGCATTTGGTTCTGCCGATGTATCTGACTGCACATCCCCATTGCTCGTTTTAGATTGTGCCAAATTTTGGCGGACGAGAACACCGGCTGTTTGATTGAAAGTGCTGGGACGCAAACCGTTGTTCTAACTGTAGTCAGCGCAGCAGTGTTAAAAACTCGCTTGGCAGCTGCCTGAAAACACGTCCCCTCCAAGGGTGATGGTTTGAGCCACTAAATTTTTGGGAACGCTTAGCTTCACCTGCTCCTTCTGAGCTGGTTGGCTGAATTTCTTGATTAACCAAGAAGGATAGTAATTTTCCAAAAGTACATCCTGCAAACCGTTCAGTTTAATCCCCACCATGTCCACAAATAAATATGTGTTCGGACTACAGCACGTTTATACGTGATCAGCACAAATCGGTCGCAGTGCAAGTACTGACCAGTCCACGTGTTCTCACGAAATAATAACCGCTAGAATATTGTAATACACCCTCTAACCACGTGGATGTTGAGGAACAAAAGTGGATTATCCTGTTCTTCCTCGAGGGTCGTGTAAATTGTTCAGCGTGCATAACGCCGTCAACATTTGTTACCGGTTGTTTGCGATAACAATTAGGTTGTTGACGTTCCTTCTGTATAGTGGGGACACACCCAAAAAACTGGGGGTTGATGTTTCACGCTTCGTAACAAAAATATCTGATAGAATTGGTCCTGGTGGCTTCCCATTGCTACACCGTGTATTTTTCTGTAGGGTTTGTCTTGAAACAGGAGGCTAATATTCGAAGGGTATACATATAAGGCGTTTTGGTTTGCTAGTGTGCAAACCGATATTTATATTGTGGTGTTCGATAAAATCCAATAGATACTGAATCTTTTCGCACGTTGGAACGTTTGTAAACATGGGTTTTGGTGTCCCCAGAAGCAAGATATTTCTGTCCTATGCTCACGGCTTTCATTATGTTAGCTAATTCACAACCGCTCTTTACGTAATATTTGGCAGACTAATCACGAATTGGTTTCAATTTTGCCAGCCACTTGGCGAGTTTGTATTGCGGAGAGTTGAACAAATGTAAAACTGACTTCAAAGGAACGATTGTTTTATGCGTCTATGGAAAACCATAAAGTTGAGGCTCCACAGTTTTTGCAGCTTTTAAGAATCAAAACGTGGTCTCACTGATAAATCACCTTTCAAGAATTGTCTACGTTTACTTCGTTAATCGGTTTTCTAGACCAGCAAGATTGTCATGCTTTCGCTTAAGTCAAAATTTCGCTCAAGCGTTGACTACAGAAGACACCTTGCTTATGTATTCCGAACGATTCGAAACGACCAATCTGGAACCCTTGTCTGGTTGGGTTTTAACTCTTCCAAGGTCTGTAGTGCTGTTTGTTAAGCAGCGTCATTTATCTATTTGGCGTAATTCAATAATGACGTTATATATCTTCAAAACCTGTTCTCCAGTCATACTTTTGTTTAACCTGAATTCGTTTCCAGATCAAACAGCTACTCATTCAAGTACTCCAAATGAGCTTGTATCTCAGTATACTCAATCTTTCCTTGAGACAAACTGCTTTCAGTCCAGACAGCAATACATCAATAGGTATATCTTCCCGGTAAGCCGACGAGAGATGAATAATGTACTTCGACGGGTTTTTCGAAAATGTAGGTTCGGTCATACTATTTTGGAGTGACTTAACAAGCTGATCACGAGCGATATTTTTAGTCTCTCGTAAAGCATCATGACAGTAGTTCTGAAACTTGATTAGACATACCAAACACATCCAGACCTGTGCTCAATATTTCCGGACATAATTTTCATTTCATACAGTGGATTGGTTTTGATTTGATATATTTAACAGTCAGTAATAAGCATTCGTAAAGATGAAGTGAAACACATCATGGCATCAAGCGTGCAATACAGAGTATCCGACTTCAATTCGCAAATAATATTGTTAGTTAATGGTTCTTATATACTGAAATTGTCGAAGGGCCTGGAAGTTCTAGTTGGGGTACAGTTGTCTATCGCCCTCTGACTCAAACGGGAAATAGGTTAAAAGTTATCCGCATCAAATTTTGTACGAATGAAGTCGAACAGTTTGGGCGTCGTGTTTAACATGTTATTGATAAATGGATTGAGAATAACACAACGTTATGAGCAAGTTGTAATACTCTACGTTTCAACCACCTCGGGTAGCCTTCCTCAGGAGTGTTGTAATCGAAATCACACTAACAAAGGAACAGAGGTCACGTGAGATTTGTCGTGGTTAGGTCAATCTGCGCTGCCACTGAATTGGTTGGTCGAATCGTTTGCCTATTAGGTGGGGGTAAGACTGATGTAGATAAGGTTCGTCCGTGTCTGGTGTTGTTTATCCAAATAGGTTAGGTTTGTATGCATAATGTTACTCACCAAAACGGCAGCAAATTGCACAGTAAATTTCGTGCGCCTTTTCCGCTAACGTACATCAGACTGATAATACTAAATGGCACGCGTACTACGTCGCACATGATGATGTTAACTTCATCTAGCCGTAGCAGTTCGTTCGCTTAAATCACGGATAGTGTATCTGATTATGTGGAAGTAATTTTCATGCAGATACTCAACTCGGTTTTGTGAACATTTGGTGGTTATTCGCACTTTATTGAACCTCATCAGCATGATGGAGGCCGGAAAGTCGAATAAGTGACCCGTAATTGAATGCCACCACACACTAATTATTCTTATAGTTATCCGTCAGATCCAAGGGTCACAATCAACGCTTCTCTAGCGCACGTAGTACTAACCAGATTCAACAAAATTGAGACAATTGGTCGCCACTTTAAAAGAGGTCATTACAATCAACTGGTTGCGAAAGTCACTCTCAATCACTTCTGGGGATGTGATGGATTCTTGCTCGTTGGCCGGCCCGCAATAGATGGCTGCTCTATTTCAGTCTGTGAGAGAAGAAACAGAAACAGCTAGGAAATGTAACCCAATAGATTGGTGGCTACACTACCTGTGTTTCTTCAGTACTGATCACAAAATATCAAGACTGACCACTACGTAATTCCAATTTAAGTTAACTGTACATCACTGAATCAGCTTTACTTGATGCGGCCAGACTCAACTACTATCAGGGCAGTGTTCGATAAACAGACTTCTGAAAAGTTTTCTTTCAAACCTCGCGTAAAGCTATTTATAAAATAAAAGGAACCACTGTGAACTTTCTCGTTTTAAACATTGATAACTTTCGGTGCATTATTACTTATGCAAGTCTCATGGTATACATATCAGTTCAAATTTTGACTGACTACTAAACAACTTGGTAATCAGTCATATTTTATGCGCGACGGTTCTGGTCATCGATTACTTTTTGCTCTAATTTTAGGCGCAAAAAACGTTCGGTGAAACAAGCAATGTCGTTATGTTGGGTTGCATGGTGAGAGAGCCCAACCCCCTGGCACAAATCATTGAAGATTTGGCTGATCAACTAAGCTATGCTTTAGACCTAGACAGAGAACATATTCAAACCAATTCCCTAGCTGCTCTGCTCAACTCACTCTCAAAAAGGGACCAAAAGACAACGGTCGCTATTTTCATTCTTGGTGTGGAGAAGTTGATTGATACTGAAGGTGGTGGGGGGGACGACAATCAAATTCCTCCCATTCTTCAGGCATCTCAGTTACCTTATTGCCTTCGACCGGGAGTGAAACTGGTGATGACCGCCGAATTGTGCTCGACAGCCAGTACGAAGCATGCAGATGACGCAGTCCTTCTACCATCTATTAGCTTAAACCGAGAAGTTCAAGAACCCAGCGTCTCAGATGCATTTACCGTATGTATGGTAGCTTTAACAGCTGAAAATCGTTGTTTAACCGATGCTCAAATGTCAGGGATTCACAAATTGTTCGGCCAGCTGTCTCATCGACCAGATATGCTACAGCTGGCGGTCATTATTGGTAAATACTACCTACCTTATGTACGCTCAACCAGTTCACTTGATTGTCACCAGTTGCTAAAATGGATCGCTAAATCCAACGAAGCGGATCTCCTTGACAGGTTATTCGTGTGGCATGGCCTACGTACTCTTGAATATTCCATCGACTTCTTAAAGTTGGCTTCCGGAATTGGTGGACAACCTGTAGGTTTGACGGATAAAGAACTCGCCGACCTTTTATCGCTTAGTGGCCAGGTGATGTGGGAACATATGGAACATACGGATTCAAGAGAGAGTACAACTGTGTTTTTTGAGACATCTAGGGTGCAACTGATTTTGAACGCTATGGCTCAGTGTAAGATGATCTTCTGTGAGCTTCAGCCACTAACTAGCTCTCTGGATGGTCATTTTGTTCATTACTTCGGTCAGTCCATAGAGCAAAGCGAGATAAGCTCGCAACTTCATAATGCTGCCGAGGTAATGGTGGAATATATAATCAATATCTGGTCTCTAAACCCAAAGCCACTTCAAATTGACCTGGGGCATTGCTTGTTCGCAAATCGGATCCATTCGCAATCTGTCTATTTCAAAAGTGACAGTCATGTCAAAGAGTTGAGGCAAAACGGAATGGAGTTTAATCTTCGCTACATCCGACATATTCCGCTTGTTCTGCTATACACAGGTCAATACATATTATTTTGCACACGAACCGTGTTCAATTTCAGTTGGCTGTACGGAACTTTGTATGCTCTTGGAATCAAGGAACTGCTGGATCTTCTAGGATTGTTTGATCGGTGGATCACTTGCGTTCAACATATTCCTAGCGGAGAGTTAACCCAGGTTGCCAGACTTCGTTTGGAAATGAGTCTTTTGAGAGACGCATTGAACAGATCAAGTGGGACCTTGAACAACTATCCGGAACTCCTTCCAACCGAGCTCGCCGGGCAACTACTACCATTTACACGCTTTTGTGAGTCGGAGAACAGCGATCAATTAGGCATCTGGATTAACTCGCTGGTAAAACAATGTGACCAAGCCATCCCATGGTACAGTGTTCTGTTACCCCTTCATCCCTATTCGGTTGTTCCAGGAAATTCTCTGATTGGAAACATCACTTGCCAATCTCCACTTGCAACCATGTTTATAAGCCCTGGTGGGGAAAACGATATGATTGCCAATGAGCTGTTCATCCGGTTTGAGAAAGATCCAAAGATTTACCGGTATGATTGCAATTCGAAAAAACAGTTAGAAGATCTAGAAGTTGGCTTTGGTGATTTATACTGCAGTCCTAGCGGCCGTTTCGGGGTTGTCTTGGCTACCGATAAAACCGATACTATCAAGGTACATCGGTTAGATTGCCAAGAAATGGGCCGGGTTCCAATGATAGGCCAAATTCACACGGGTCTGTGGATTAGCCGTAGTTGGTCAAACAGGCAACTGGAAGATGAAGCACCCATGTTAAAGACAAACATTTTGGACATTGATTTGACGGATACTTATGTGGCACTCGTAGCTCAGACCAAGAATATTGACTCACTGACCGAAAGAATGCAAAACCAAGAAAGTACCTACAAAAAAGAATATCAAGTTTCTGAAAGTTTGGCTCCGGGAACAGCCAACCACGTAGCCATTTTCGAGCTGACCACCGGCAATCCGGTTCAACTGCTTAGTCCATCACCAAAAGCAAACCTAGTCAAGTTGGTACCGGAACTATGTGACTCATCTATTTCGACAAGTAGTTGTTCATCAAATAACGAACACCACTCGTTATTTATCACCAATTCCGGTGGGACATTATTCTGTTTTCGCGTCATTTCCGGCGAACAGACATTATCTGTTTCTCTCGGAGCTACTCCCAAACTGCTCCGTTTTGGAAATCAGGCGACTCAGTTATTTGCTTTATGTCATGATGATACGTCAAGTTTAGTGTATATACAGCTAACAAATTGGGGAACGTTGAAAAAGTCCCACAAAGTATCATTTCAAAGCATACTAAAGGACGATGCGATTGTGAATATCAAATCCTCCACATACTTTTCCACCCTACTGGTTCATTCACAAAAGCATATTCTTATCTATGACTACGAGGCTGACACAGTGCGCACCACAATTGAACGACCTGATACAATTCCAGTGGAGTTTCGTTTGCCTAACTCCAGCTTTCAACCACTGGTGTTTACTGCGGCCGAATTTGCACTACGAGATCAGGTAATTGCAGCCGCTATTTTTCGTAATGTGATCATTTGGGATATTCGACTGGGTGTAGCGTTAGCTACACTGAACGCTCCACTTGGAGCCCTGACGCGTCTGTTAGTCGACTGTACGGAAAAGCAAGTGATCGGTTATGCGGGTGCAGTTCGTGAACTTTATCTATGGAACATACCGTTAGCTTTGACAAATGCAACTCTGACACAGAACAGCCAGCCCAACTGTCTGGGGAACGCAAATAAGATGGATCGACTGACAAGGCCGATTGTGGAAATTATCATACCACCAACATCGCGTTACTTGCTAGCCCGGTGTGTTGACAGTGATGAACTGGGTCTTTTCGATTTGGAAACTGGTCGTCTGATGGATTTGTACACTCACAACGCAGTCGTTCAGAAGGTGGTTGCCAGTGCATGTGGTCAGTATGCTCTGGTTGAATTGAACGTCGATGATACACACAGTGTAAGATACGTCAACTTAGTCTGGTCTCTGGCCAATCGTACCGTGCTAACAGAGTATGGGAAAGTTTCCAGCTACATACTGGCTCCCCATAAATGTCCTGCACTTTTTCTGCAGCTCGTCCCAAGATTGCAGTTATCGAGTGAGTGTATGAGACCTGAATGTTACAATTTGATACAATTACGCATCAGAGTTAAGACTGCTGATCATATCCAAGTCAGCATGGACCCTGCCAGTGACGTGGAACTCCCTGGAATTGTCAAACACTCCAAACCGTTCATAACTGAAGACGATCAATATCTGATCGCTTTGGTATCTGGTACTTATGATCCACAAAGAAACCTATATTCTGACACAAAGTTAGGTGTGGTACAGTTGAATAAATTGCAGGATAACACTACCACTTCCACAGCGTTGTTCTATGTGACCAAAGAAGAATTATCCGCAGCGTTTCCTGAACCATTGGAAGTCAAACATATTTTGTCTTGTGAACCTATGACAAACAACTTCGGCCTTCTCATTATGACTACGACATTAGATCCGTTACAACCAGAAGGCGTACAACTTGACTGGACCACCGGGAAGGGAATGAACAAAACTGTACTGGTTGCACAGTTCTCTGATTCAAACAAACTGAATGTTTTCAGGCGTATCGAATCAATTCCTTTCAATTCTCGAATTTCTGCTTTTCACTACACTCCGGTTAACAACACTGTGTATGATTCTGATCAACAGGTACTCTATCATCTAGGGCGACAAACAGAAAGCACGCTTCATCTGGACAATGGTAAGCGTGTAGCGGAACTGGTTAATTCTGCGGCAGACAAGAACCTAGTTGACTTTCATGGGTTTGCTTCGAACGACACCATGTGTGTTTTTTCGTTTGATAGTTTTGTTTATCTGATCCGAATCGATCCTTGTGAGGTACTGGCACGTGTAGACACGCATAACCCAATCACGTGCATCGGAATTGCATCAACTAGGGACAATGTCTTATTTGTTGGATCTCAGAATGGGTATTTGCAAACATATCTGGTCACGGATCCCGTAAATACACTGACCACACGTCACTCAATCATGGATCTTGCCTCAAGAGCCACGAATTCCGTCGAGCCGGATAAGTTATATAGAGAGAACACCATCTACCTGACCAATCAACCCACGGTATCACGTGCGCATTCACTGGACCCTGGACTCGGGAGGAAGCTGTGTACAATTCAGCCACAGCAGTGTGTGGACGCGGCACAGTCCTCTGAATGTTTCTTACAGAATAATTTTGCATTGTCTGTTAAAAAAACGCGTACTTGTATTCTGATGTAGTTGTTACTGGGTGTATTAACCAACATGCACAAATAACTTGACATCTTGAGGCAACTTCCGAAGTCGTTTAAAAGAAAATAAACTGGGCTATTATTGAGGTATTTAAATGGCATTACTGAAAGTATACGAAATATTGCTCCTTATTTTGTGATCAATTTTTGATGTGAATAATGTCTGTTGAGTTTCTATATGGATTGTCAGAATGAGTGAAACACTTGATCTAGATTTCCCGAAGTGGAATAACAGTTTCGGTGACATGGTCTTAATGCACGAACACAGTCGAATTGGTCTACTCCACTCGTAATCAGTGTGTAACCACTAGATCAGGAAAGGGATACTCATTTGCATGTCCGACGTTGACTGATAGGCGTACTAGTCCATGGGTGTACTGTTTCAAC